>JANPWX010000094.1:7334627-7378111 GCA_024734555.1 Trochalopteron elliotii
GGGAGGCAGCGCCGGCCCCGCCGCCCTTCCCGGGCGCCCCCGCCGGCCCGGGGGGATCTGCCGCCCTTCGTGAACTTGAGCGCGGCAACTCGGGGTGGCTGGGCTGGGGCGGCTCTGCCGCGCTGTTTATAACCGGTCCTCGCAGACAGCAACTTAACAAAAGCCCGCACCGAGGAGCGAGCGGGGCTGGGAGGGAGCTCGCGGAGGTGCGGGGGGGAGGGGGCTGCAGCGGCGCTGAAAAGTTGTCCTGACACTTGTTTAAAATGCATCGCTTATTCAGTGCTCTGAGTCACGGGCAATTATTAAATGGTTGCTTATTATGCCTCTAGCGTTTAAAGACGTGTGAGCTCCGGGTAGGTAGTTTACTTGCAAGTAGTGCTCGATTTCTAACTGTGTTTGAGGAGGGAGTGAAGGGCTAAGCTTGTTTTCATGCAGCTTGTAAGTTGTCTCTGTTTTGGTTATGTACGTTGTTTTCATTTGCCTCTTTGTATGCAACTTTTGCATGCTCTAAATGCACATTTTGCAGAGGGTGGCTCTTACAGAGGCATCGGTGAGGACTGGTCTGCATGAAAATACTGGCTGAGGAGTCAGGTGTGCTGGTCAAGTAGTGGTGCCCCTTGGGAAGAAAGGTATGAATAGGGGTGAAGTCTGACAAGGGACCAGTCTCCCAAGCAGTGGTCGTGCAGATACAGCTTGAACCCCTAAGAAAATTGCCAAGGGAGAAGCAGAAACATGGAATCTATTGAGGTGTAGCCAGAGTATCTCATCTGGCCTGAACTGTTAAGAATTGATCTTAATTTAGCCTTCATAATTGAGTTTATTTCTGTATCAGCACTGCGGAAGGGTTCATTTCAGTAGTGGGTGAAGTTTGATGCTGAAAATGGAAAAAGATTACACAAGTCAACTGCTACAGCTTTGTAGGACACTGCGAACAAGGTCACACAAAGAAATTTAAGGCCATCTGTTAATACTCAGTGGCATTTTTAACAACTTATCATTTGCTTGTGTTAGAAAGTAAGTAACAATTCCCTATCCTCTGTAAGTTGTGGTTTTTTTTTCTTTTTTCTTTCCCTTGAGGAAAATAAAAAAAATAGCAAAAAAGTATTTTAGGTAATTTCCCAAGACTCAGTTACCTGGTTCTGGAAGATGAGAAGTAAATGCTCTGTGCTTGATAATTTCAGAAGGGTTGGGGAGTCTTGAATTCTAGGATAATGCTGAAGGTAGGGGTGATCATATCTCATACGATACATGGGCATACTATAGGTGTATCATCTATGATCATATTTATGATTCCATGTCTTAGGACCATGCTTCCTTCGAGCATTTGCATGGACTTCAGGATCAATCAAGGGAGCATCATTCTGTAGTTAAGGCTGGATGCTGTGAGGAGGTGAGGGTGCAGTTGCAGGGTTTAGGTTGCTCCAGGAAAGGCTGAGCTCTGAGCGGACCTACAGCTCTCCAAACACTGCCTGGGTGAGGGTGATTGGAGCTGTCACATCGGGTCTAGATAAAAACGGTCTCGTTTTGTGGGGATACACATAAAAACCTAGCTAGAGGCAAGTGTTGGCATGCCAAACCTCTGGTGCTGCGTCTGCACCTGCTTGTGGGGAGAGCTCCCCAGAACCCTGAGTGCAGAGCGGGCCTAGTCCCGGGAGGAAGGATCCGATGGGGCAGTCCTGTCCCGGTCCCGGGAGGAAGGATCCGATGGGGCAGTCCTGTCCCGGTCCCGGGAGGAAGGATCCGATCGGGCAGGGCCGGCCAGGGCAGGGGCGCGCCCGCGGGTGGAGGGGTGGGGGAAGGGAGGAGCTGACCTCTGCGAACACCCAGGGTTGCCAGCCTTACTCAGCCTTAGCTGAGTAAGAGATGGGAACGGTTCCATGGGCAGCCGGAGTCCGAAGGGATCTCTCTGCCCTGGTGTCGAGTGAAAGCCCTGCTCGCCTCTCTCGCTCCGGCTGCCGCGCCCGCTCCCGTGGGACAACGGGAATGCTCCGTGAAGTGGTGGTTTGTGTGTCCCCGTGGGGATGTGACCCACCCTTAGATCACTTGCCTGTAGCGATTGGGGTTTTCTTCACCGGGAGAAAAGCGAGATCTGAGTCTGTGTTTTCGTGTTAATGAATAGGTTTTCTTGGTGAAACTATTTGTTTCATCAAGATATTGAGACTTTAGTTAAGGTATGAAAGCTTACAGATGTTCTCTGTGGAAGTAAATGATTTTTCATACCTGTCATCCTCTAATTATAGTAATTCAACCATCTTTACCAATGTGGGTGCCATCCAGTGTTACAGGTAAATGGTAAGGAATAAAAAATACTGTGAGGTTCCAAGGACTGACCAGCCATATCACTTCAGTTGTTGACTAGTAGCACAATGAAGTCAGTACTCCAAGTGTCAATATTGTGCATTCACACCTGCAATGTTGTGAACCCCTTACAGCAGAGCTTCGACCAAGGCTCCCATGGCTCTTTAAACTGTGTTCTATGAGACAGCTTCATGAAAGGGCATTACAATTAGCTGTGCCCTGGGCTGCACAGAGAGAGAGTACAGGCAGTCTACCTTTTGTGACACAAGAGCTGCATTAAAAAAATTAAAGCAAAACAAAAATTAATGCATTTGAATCTGTGAAATTAAGGCCATGGTAGTTGTTTGCTGATCTGCAGGGCTCATTTCCCACCTTATACCATACATATTTCTTGCGTTTTTGGGTTGAGGAGGAGAATTAGAACCTTGCTCGATCCTGATGATGTGATCTGTTTGTAAAACTGTTTTAGTGTTCTGGCTGAACACAGCCTGTCTCTCTTTAATCATATGTTCAACATTACCAAATGTTTGCTATTGACTTGATAATTTTGCAGCTTGGATGAAAGACCAAAAATTGTGCTGCTTATTTTTGTTGTTTCTTTTTTGTTGTTATTTTTTGGAAAGGGATTAGGCTGCTGAACTGACTTCAAAAGTGGGTAGAGCTGTTTTTGTAGCAGTTCTGTTTTACTTAACTTGTATTATTCAAAAAAATTTTTTTTTTTTTTTAACATGACATGCAACCTGTTGAACCTTTCTGTCTTGAAAAAATGTTAACCATTCATTCTCAATAAATAGTCATATGGAACCGGCAAAAGAGGAATGAAAAATCCAAGCGTTTAAACACTTGTTTGCCCTGTGGGAAACCAGAGGCTTATGTTCTCTCTTTGGTTTCTGTGTGGGAGAAAGAGCCTCTGAATGGATCCTTGTCCAATGGTTCAGCTTTCTGAGGTGTAGACTCTAGCTTGGTAAGACTTGGATTTTTCTGGTATCTGACCTGGAAACCATGAAAGGGATTGGTAGCAGCTTTGAAGAAGTGTTGGAAGGAGTCAGGTTTGGTAAGAGGAAAAAATAGCATTTACATGGCAGAGCTTCCAAAACTAGAAAGAGAGTGGGAATGGCTGCAATTTGTTCATGTTTACCTTCTGCTGCTGTTGCTAAACAACTGCAGAGCTGCACTTAAAAACATCTATTTATGTAGAATAGCAGGTAAGCAAGTTGTTTTTTACTGAGGCTGTAAATAGACTTTGAATGTCAACGTACCATTTTATGACAGAGAGTAAACACCAGAATCCTGGCATTCTTTTCTACTGCTCTGTGTTCCTATTGTCAGCTTTGTTGAATGTGGTACCATCATTCCTTCTGTCAAGTCTTTGATAAAATTGTAAATCTGACTTTGTGATTCTATTTGGAACCTTGAAAACGGTGGTGGCTTTCTAGTTACCTGTAAGAAATGCTTCTTGGAAGTAAAAGAAGATGGGCTGTGGGAGAGAGTCACAGATTAAAGATGGGCGCTTCTGTCTTGGTGTAATACTTTAGCTTTTCACCTTCTACTTTGTCTCTGAGTTTTGTGGCAAATGTATTTTTTTCAAGGCTCAGATCAAATAACAGAAATGGCAAAAGAAAATTGAACAATCCTTAGTGATTTCTGTTTTAGATCTCCCCAGAAGTTTTTTTCTGTTGTTGTTTCTGTCCTTAGTCCCATTTTTGCAGCTGAGTTCACTCTGTGTGTGTGTGCCTGCATGGAATTGCATTAGTTCCACTCTGTGGCAGGGTAAAGGCTACAAATCTCATCACAAAGTCTTAACTTGCAGAGCTGCAAGTTTCTACATAACTTCTCTCATTTGTGAAACATGCATTTAAAAATAAAAAGATGCATTTGTTAATCTTTATAAGATTAAATATGGCAGCATTTGCCTTGAGTTCTCCTATGTTCCGTGTGAATGATATGGAGATCTTACATGCTTTGATTTTCAAGATTAAAAATCCTACCTTTCATGTTAATTTACTATATTGTGTTCAGTGCAAGTTTGCAAGGCTAATGCTTACCCACCCATGAATTTGGGCATTGATGCTACATGATTAAACGGAGAGAATTTGTTCGTGGGTGTGGATACAGTGACAGTTGTCTGGATTATAAAGATGCTGAAAAGTACTTTTCAGAATTTTCAAATATTTTTTCATTATCCGTTTTGGTTCATAGTCCTGTTTTGTCACTGTTGAGGTTTTTGCTTGCCTCTTAAGATCTAGCCCCTAAGCATTTGGTTAGATCAGGTTTTCTGTGAGGTAAATAAATCTTTGGAATATTTTGATTAAAACTAGTGTAGTTACAGGGTTTCACAAAGAAATTCAGCCTATATGTAAGCAAGAGATTGACTCAGATCAGCCCCCCAACAAATCCCCAATGATCAGTCAATGTTATTCAGTAATAGAAACAATAACTAATTAATTAATGAAGCTAATGAGCCACTTGATAGCAGGAGGCTTGTGTGAATAGGACAGTTAAACTGGTGACCTAAATTGTTCTACTGATTTTCTATTTCAGCACTGGAAAGTTATCTGAAAATACTGCATTTTCCCCTCAATTAGTCTAAGGTTGACATGAATTGAATAGGCAAGATTTTTTTAAAATTATTTTTCTCTAGAGTGCTCTTAAACAGCTACCTGATTACATGTACCTTTTTTTTCCCCTTACAGCTCTGAACATTAACAGGAAAATAACACTGAAACAGAATGTGGCTTACCTTTTGTCTGAACAGGTGAAATCTTTTCAGATAGAAATGGCTGATAAGGGTGGGAAGATGCTTCCAGGACAATTTTACATTCAAGTGGAGTACGACTATGAGTATGAGGCCAAGGACAAGAAAATTGTAATCAAGCAAGGGGAGAAATACATCTTAGTGAAAAAGACGAATGATGATTGGTGGCAAGTCAAAAAAGATGAAAATTCCAAACCTTTTTATGTGCCAGCACAGTATGTGAAGGAAATACCCCGGAAAGCACTGATGCCACCTGTGAAGCAGACAAGCATGCTGCCAAATAACACCTTGAAGTTGACCCATGGATTACAGAGATCAACAGAAAATGTGAATAAGTCACCAGAGCTTTCTAGTTTTGGAAAATCTTCTCCAGTTCAAGTGTCTTGCTTAGTTCGAGATGCCAATCAAAATCTGGGACCGAACAGTAGCCCCTGTCAAACTTTTGGTTTGAGTCTGGACCTTACCCAGAACAATGGAAAACTTAACAATGAGTTGCAATCTCCCAAGGTTTCCAATCAGTTTAGAACCATTTCCATGGGTCATTTCCCATGCCCGGAGTTCTTGGAAATAGAGAAGACCAGCTTTTTGCATGAACAATCTTGTGATTCAGCAGGAGAAGGCTCAGAAAAAATTCACCAAGATTCGGAGTCTGGAGATGAACTCAGTAGTAGTTCCACAGAGCAAGTGCAGGTAGGCTGAAAAATGGCCTCCATGTCTGGTTTGTTTTCTTTTGTTATTGCCATAATTGTCTGCTGCTGTTTCGAGACTTATTCCCAAAGAATTCCAGTTGTTTAAATAAAAATGTCTTCTCTCAGCATGAAATTGTTACAAAAATCGAAACAGTTGATGTGTTTAGTCCTTGCAGAATTACTGTGCTATGGGAATTGATTCCATTTACATTATTCTGTGATTTAATGTTAAAGAAAGAACAATAATGCTTCCGTATTAAGATTGGTTTAACGTGACACTGAATTTGGGTTATATTTTCTTTCAGAGGAAGGGAGCCTACTGCTGTAACTCCTCACGACTTGACTTGTGTGAAATAATAGTGCTAGTTACTCTAGATTATATAAGAACTGTAAATTAATGTCTTAGTGGGTTTAATTACACCTAAGATTTACTTGGAGTTTATTTTTTGGCTTGATAATTTTATTTGTACTCTGTTTTAATGAGTCAGCCCTGACAATTCTGCTTCTCACGACTTTACTCTGGATTAAAACTCAAAACATGTGAGTTTGTTAATTAGTATGGAAGAATCTCAGGAATGATGTACTCCTACTTCAGGCTAAAACTGAGCATTGACGGCCTTTGTCCTTGGTAAAGCAGTTTTTCTCACTTAATTTTTTTTTTAACGGGCATCCCCCACCCCCATCAAAAGATTAGAACTCTGACTTAATCAGGTCACTTCTGGTACGGGTAACCAAGTTAATTAGTCTATTGTAATCCAGGTTTGCTCTTAAACCAGTGATGTATGTGTGTATACACATAGTTATATATTTATATATGTGTGTGTATGTAGATAATTCACCCACCTCACACTTGCCTCCCCCATCTTTCTGTAGGGATATGTTAAATTATTTTAAATTCTGTTAGAAGCTCCCTACTCTTGAACTTAATCTGTAGTGTGAAACTGTTTTTGCTTGGATAAAATCTGATTGTTACAGGAAATCCCACTTGCCAGCATGTGTTCAGAGTACCAGAGGATCTCAAATCAAACTTGATGCTAACTTTAGACCTGAAAAGTTTTACTATTGAGAGCTGTGAATCAATACTTTGCTAATAAGAAACAATGAAGACAAAGCTGCTTAGGAAGGAGTCCATATGGGAAGATCTTAAAGATACAAGATTGATTTGGTTAGTTACAGAGTCTTAAATATGTTATATACATACATATACTGTATGTATATGTATTTATTGAAATATTCAGAATCAGTAGCTTTTCAATATCCTACTATATTCTTGGCCTTATTCTTGATATTCAGTGTTTCTACAGTTATGGGACATCATGTCTCTAATAGTTGTATATTTTATGTTAGTTTTAACTTCGTCACCCCTTCCCCAAATAATATGGAATGAATAGGATTACTGAATTTAATTTCTTTCTCCATTGATGTCTTTCTTATGCAGTGTGAGAATCCATGAGCTTCCTTGCAGGTTCTTTACAGCTCTGTCCTAGCTCAGTGTAGTTGATATGAACCACTTAGAACTTGGCACCATAAAGTGGTTATTAGATATTTGTTTTAGAAGCGTGTGTTGGCATGTTACTGCCGTATTAATCAATTGCCAAACAAATTATGAAAATACTGAGGAATGTTAGAAAGTGTATCCTACTTTAAATAGTTTACCACATTAAAATTTCTATTACATGGTAGTACAATTCCTTCTTCTGTGTTGACTATAATTTGATGCATTTCCTTCTCTAAAGCAGATGGAATTAATATTACATGGGTGTCTTTTGTCAATAATAAATATATGGCCTGCAGCTCAGTTTTCACTGGACTTTGTGCCTCTTGATGCAGTGACACTTAATCTTTTCACCATTCTCTCCTCTCCCTCCTCCCCTCTATACTTTACTCAATGCTACAACTGATTTATAAATTCATATTTGAGCAGGGCAGCAATGCATGTTTTGTAGACACTGTGTTATGGGAAGTCTGAAGGGGGGCAGTTTTCGGTGTTAAAGAATTACAAATGCTAAAAATGCCACATTTTGGCTGTGGAAAAGGCTTGGCATTTTGACTGATGTTACTGAAGAGCTTGCCATTGTCAGAATCTTGGGCAACAAGAATGCAGGTGCTCACTGTGCCTTGCAGTTTGCCTTATTTTGTAACTTAATCTCATCGTGTGTAATCACAAGCTCTTTAAATGTTATGAAAATGTTTGACATTTAGTAGCCGTGGGGATTAAAGCAGTGGTAGAACTGATGTCACCGTTAGCTCAGTCTAGATGTTCAGAGTGCCAGCCTTCTCACTGGAACAGCTTGGCAGTTTTTTTAGAATTCTTTCAATAATGAGCATTGTTTGGTAGAAATCAGCTGTGCAGAAATTAATGGCTCAGAAAGCTGTTTTTATTGCTCTTAGTCTGTAGTGAGAACATCAAGTTCCTGGCTTTCACGCACAAACAGGATTTCACTTCACAAGACTGACTGCTTCTCCCTCCCCTGCCTGCTGTGGAGTTCAGTTTTATGCAGCCTGCATTATAATAAACTCTAAGCTACAGGTGCTTTCTCTTAAATTTGTAAGGTTAGAAGCTAGAATTACCTTAATACCTGCATGTAAGAAATTTTTGGTGGTGTTGAGGTGGTAGTATTCAGCTTTAGCCTGACCTTCAGTGTGTTTTCACTGTCCTTGAGTACAAATATATGAGATACACAGGAATGCTTCTCTTGTGAGATCTTTCTAAGAAGTGGTTACATTATTCCCTGAAGATTATCCTCCTCCTCCTTTCCAGTAATGCAGTGCAGGTTCTGCAACTGTACAGTCTTGAAGTCATAGGCTTGCTGGCTGTGGAAATACTGGAAGATCCAGAGCCTCCAAAGTAGTGCATAAAGGAAGGATTTTTTAGCAGATGAAATATGTGAAGGACAGAGAGGTGTCAGTGTCAGCAGAAGTATTTGCTAATGAAGATGTAGCAAAGGGTTTGGTCAAGAGAAACATCAGGACTGGATAATGAACATTCTTGACATTTTATGCAAGGAAATTACAGCTGTTGGTTGCCACTCTGATGGATAAGGCATTGTAAAAACCATATGTTAGTTTATGGACTTGAACTGGAAGGCTGGAGGTAATTAGAGGAAGTAGGGCTTGAGAGGAAACAAGCTTCAATTTAAACAGATTTAAAATCTCTGGTGTTGACAGTAACTGCAGGTCAAATTGGAACTGAATGAAATGGTTTGAGTGAATGCACAGCTGGGTGTAAGAATCACTGAGACAATGGTGGCACTCAAAGCTGTGAGAATTACTGAAGTTCAATAAAATTTTAGGAAAATGGTGTCATTTCTTCTTCCTGATCCCAAGGAAAGGGCAGAAATACTCCTCAGGGAGGCCAAGGATGTGGGGAAGAAGGAGAGTTCTGAAAGAGTGATTCTTTAGCAGATATGGACAGTACTTGAAAGAAGCAGATGGGATGTCTGAGCAGTATGCAGTAGAAGCAGAGACCTGAGTAATTGTTCTGAAGTAAAAAAAAAAGAAAAAAAGGATTTACATGTTCAGGCATGCCTAAACAGGCAGGAAGAGCTGAAGCAAAAGAAGAAGACATTCAAAGTGGTCTTTAGAAAGCACCCTGGGCAATGCTTGCTTTCCTATCAAGTTTTGAGAGAGAAGCTCTGCAGACAGGGAGAGAGTTGGGCAAGTTCAGAGATCATGTCAAGAATGTTTAGGTGTTATCTTTGAGGATGATACTTTGGAATAAAGTCATTACAGACAGAAATTAAAATCTGCTTTTGGCAATGCTAATGCATGACCTATGGGAAATAACTATTTCTGATGCATGTTACCTCCTCTTTTGTCATAGGAGACACAGAATGTATTAAAGAGTAAATACATGGCACTGTCTTAATGTTACTTTTTTGCTTACTAAAAGTTACTTTTAGCAGCAGGTTGGTTTTAATCATTATAAATATAGACAGTGACCTATTTGCAAAGATTGTTCTGTCTTTCATCCTCTTTAGTAATTGACTATTGCATAAACTGTGAAGCACTAAAGGGGATTACCACTAGGATGGCTGTTTTGCTTTGATTAATTCTGAGCAGTAAAGATCTTAAAGAGGTCTTTCTGTCTTGCCTTTGCAATTTCTGTGGGATTGCAGTAACTTTTTAGTTAGGGAAACAAAATATTTTGTGTTTCTGTGGATGTCAGTGTGTCTTCTGGAGATATTGGCATTCTTGACTTTGTCACTTAGTTGAAAGACTGGTGGCAAATCATTAGTGTTAGACTGCCTTGCTGGTCAAACATTAAACCTCTGAAATAAATGGCCATCACTGTTTTGTGGGGCACAGAATCAGTTTGCTTCTACGATAAGAAATTTCATGCTGGTTTTTTATTTCATTCACTTGTCCAAGAGATGAATAATTTGATAGTATGAAGGAAGTATGCAAGAATTTTTTCTTAATAAAACTGAACATGTTTGCAGATTCATGGTGATATGTATAATGTCATGGTTTGAAATTATGTTTTAAGTACCATCCTTTAATCTCTTAACTTCTTAAAACCAGCATTTGTTTCTCTAATGATGTTAAATGCTGAAATATGCACATTGTAATGAGGTGAAGAATAACTTCCAATGACAAGGGACTAGAAGCTTTATAATTTAAGGAGTTTTATAAAACATTATTTTAATATATTTTTTCCTGTAATTTCAGTAGCTGCTGCTAGAACTTTGTAAACAGCTTGAAATGTTTGCTAAATTACATTAGTAACTCAAAGGTTCTGGACAGATAATAATAGGGAATATTTTTCCTGGCTGGTGTTGTGTATCTGTATTTTTTTTCCCTACACTGGCAACAGGTCTGGATAGTTTCACTTTACAGTGGTACTGTTTGTGTTCAACTCGGTCTCTGTAGTTTTAGTACATAAGTCAGGTAGCAAATAGTTCTCTCTCTCGGTCCAAGTGAGTGATTCTGGATTTAGGTGCCCTAAAATGAGCAGCCTTTGTGTGCCACTAATGCTGCCTACAGCCCATATCCGACATGCTCCTCTGAACATCCCTGCTGCAAATCAGATTGACCTTCCTTAAAAAAATAAACAGCAAGCACGAGTGTTATCTGTGTGAGGCAGTTGTCAGAAAATGATGACGTGTGAGACAGGTTGGTTTTAGTTGACTGGTTTGTTCTAATACTGGTGTTGGAATGCTCAGCTAAGTAAGCTACACATCTACTTGGTACATGCAGGTTTGTGGTTTGCTTTCAGGAGCAAAACAAACATCTGCCAAACATCTAACAGTGCACTGTTAAAATTTTGCAAGTGCCAACAGTCTTTTGACTCCTGCACCCCTGTTTACCCTTATTTCATGCAGAAAATGATGAAATGGAACTTTGAAGGCACTGATTTAGATGAATAAACCTGTGCTTTTTATCCTGGTAGAATTACTTCCATGCTCAAATGAAGCTCAAGCTGCAGAGCAGTGCTTAAGGAATTATAGTCATAATATGGAATTGATTTTTCTGTTTTTATCTAGAAAATTGTAATTTCTAGTGTGCGGTGTGTGAGTTTTGGTGCATGCTGTTCCACCTGCCTTTTCTTTTGAATTCATGCCAAGTGCCAGCCTCAGCAAAGTGATGATAGAATCTTTAGGGATGGTGGAGTAAATGCTTAAACAGGAAAGCAGCCCTAGGAAAAGGAATAGGTGTTCTGTCTCACTGCTGCCTAAGTTGAAAGCTGCTGGAGATACTGGGGACTTGCTTTTTCTCATAGGCAGTTCTTCTGTCATTTGAAATAGGGAGCCACCAGACACAGAAAAGACTGTAATAGGTAAAACTCTCCTTGAGACTGTTTTGAGAATATTTGATCATATCTTGTTCTCTCCCATAACTCTGGGTATAAACAATTGCTTTTGCCACGTCTTTACCTGGTTACGATCTAGGCAGTTGTTTAATATTGCAGTGCTTGCCTATAGAACAAAGGTGCTGTTATTCTGTAGAATCCTAAAGAAAGTATCATTTGTTTCACAGCAGTGTGACAAAACATCAGGGAACATATGACTCTGTAGAATAAAATGCAGAAAGCTTTTTTCCTTTTTTTTAGACAGCTCTCTGGAATAGTAGACATTTGTGCTTAAAAAAAAGAAAGCAAAATCTGTGCATATCTAGTACCCAAACAGCTGATATGTCTCTGACGTGCCTTGCCAGGTATGTCTGATTTAAAAACGATAGAGACAAATGGGTTTTGCCTTTATGTGGAGTTTGTTCTAAAGCTAAGGATAGTACTTTTGGACAAAACAGTCTTTCAGGATAGTAAGAACTGAGGATTTTCAAATGACTTCTGTGATTGTGAGTAACTGGACAACATACTGTTAAAATATTTGTATCAATTTTGAATTTAGCCTATCTTAAAAGGACTTTTGACCTAATTCTTGGGAAAGACAGTAGATTTTTAGTAGATTATAGTTCTGCTCAGGTAGATATGAAAGGTGATATGGTAGGTGAGTGTGGAGAGGCATTCAAACAAGCATAGACAATGTCAGTAGTAGGAAATGGTGCAAAAAAATACAGAATGCAGATTTCATGGTGTTTCTGTATTCTAAATAACATGCAGTCGCCAGCCTCTCTCATCTTGAAAAGGTGATAGTAGTGTTGAAAACAGTGTAGAAGAGGTGAAAAACACAAGCAGAGGCGTGGAACAGTTCTGTGAAGGCTTTGCAAAAATCTTACATGAGAGTGGGTGCACATTTAGTGTTGCATGCAGAGGACTCCTGACTTCTAGGTTGCTTGTTGCTGAAATGTCCCAGAGACTGTTGAGAAGTAAAAAGCAGCCTTAATTTTGGTACCCTGTCTTTTGATAGTTTGTCCTGTCTTTGTAAACTCTTTTGACAGAGATTTGGAGCTTGTGTATGATGATGCTGTGAAGACTGGCATAGGTGTTTGGAGTCTGTATTTTAATTCATTCTAGTTTTCCATCTGATAAGTTTTGTAAATGAAAGCTAGAAGTTGAGGAGCTGTCTGAATGAATTTAGGTTATTGCTTATGTTGAGTTTTGATGCTAAATTATCTGGCTTCACCTTCTGCTTATAATCAAAATCATGATTAGAAACTGGGACTCCTGTTTTAAATCTGAAATTATGTATTACATTTAGAATTTAAATAACATCATTTTAATTATTCCTTTTTAAAATGGTTTACCTAAGGCTTCTGGATGATCTTCAGATCATCTAGTTAAATTAAGTAACTTCCCTGTATTTTGTTTAAATGCAGTGCTGGAGAGCAGAGTTTTATGTCTGCTTTCTGCCGGTGTGTAGAGTACACAGTTGCCATCTTTTGCTTTTGTGGATTGTTGTGCAGCTGAATCACTTTGCTCCTCTGTCACCACCTGGCTCTACAAATATTTATTTCCAGTGGTGCAGGGAGGAGGTGGTGCTGGCCTAGGCAGTGTGATGAGTGTGTCAATAGCCTGTAAGTAACTCCTTTATGGCAGCCTGAATAGTCACAGTCTGGTGCAAAAGTCAGCAAATCTGAAGGACTGAGGACACACTTGCCTTTTTACTGTCAGTGATGTGATGGGACTCAGGCAGCAAGTGTGCTTATGCAATACTGTAATAAAATGTCTGATAAAAACAAAAATACAGTTAACAAACTTTCTGGACTCTCAACTGGTTGTTCAACATGTCTAGTAATATTGCATGCACATTTATTTTCTAGAGAGCTTGAAAGATCATCAGGATATTGTTTGGAAATGATTCATGGTACAACCAAAACGTTAGTGTTGCACATAACTATTGTTTGACTTTTAAGCATTTAGAAGAAGCTTTATCCTGCAGTAAAGTGTTGTAACAGTAAATGGGATTCTTGAGTGACTTTGATTTGACTGCTTTTCCTGTTGAAATTGAAATAAAGGTGCTTCCTCCTCCTCCCCCCAGCCACCACCATGGAAGATTTATCAACATGCTTGGCACTGGATCCAACTGGAAAAGCTAATAGGTGTCTGTCATGCATAAATGCACTGTGCTTTAGGCACATGGGACTATATGTGTGTGTGGGTATATATGTATATACCTATGTTCTCTGTATGTATGAGATATAAAATAACAGGGGCAGCTATTCTGTTTCTTGATAGCACTTTGATCTTGATTTGCACCTCATATAGTGTGGCAACTAACTTTAAGCTTCCTCACAACTTCATGACATGTACTCATCAGTACTGTCTCTTTTATGTCAGCCTGATAAGTCCATTTGTCCTGGCTGTGACTTTGTTGTGTTCATCCCTCCCAGGTGCTGCACTCCAACTTGTAATGGCATTTTCATGCTTCCCTGAGGCTCTGTGCTTTTCCTGCTGTAGTATGTGTTACCCCATGGTGCTGTGCCCACGAGCTATGCCAGAGGACTGCAATGCTTCCTCCCAGGAGGGCTTTTTACAGCCGGGCTCTGTGGCTGCCTTGCCTTAGGCAGGGGCAGGAGCTGGGGCACAGGACCTGGTGGTCACACAGCACTGTCCCTCTGACCCTCTGCTCATCTCCCCTCCACTCCCTGAGCTCGTCTGCTCACCTGTGCCCCTGGCAGCTCCTCATCAGTCACCCACTGCAGCCTCCTCAGTGAAAGCTACAGCCTTCAGCTGCACTGGCTTGCTTTCTTCTTGCCTTTGCCAGCCTGAAGGGTCGTGCTTCTGTGACTGCCTGAGGAGACACACAGCGTGAGGGAAGATAAACCTGAGTTAGTTTTTATTCTTTCATGCTTCGGTCTCAAGGAGAGACTTGGTGTTTCACGAGGTTGTGAGGTTGTGATCCACCAAGGTGTAAATTTTACTTTTAAGTTTTGTTTACTTTTCAGTTAATTATATATGTAAAAACTGTATTGCATCCATATTTGCTTTTTGCTAGTTCATAAATTTCTACTGTAACTATTAGTTGAGCAAAACTTGGATATGTACTTGGGCTTGTGGTTTGTTTTTTTTTCTTTTATGGAAAAACAGAAAAATCCAAATCCCAAGTGCTGTGCTAAAAATGTAGCTCTAAACACTCTTATTCTTCTTTTCTTGTTTTGTAAATCTTTAAAGCCTCAGCAGATTGTGCCCAAACTTAAGGTGTGATGATACCCTGAATCTGACTACCATTTGTAGGGCCTGTAAAACAGCTCTTTCCAGCTGCTGCAGGTCTTTGGTGTGCTGTTTATTAAAACAGTTGAAGTGATCATTGTGCTAAGATGGTACTACACTGACAAATTCTTTCTTTGCAATCAATTTTCTGGGGAAAGTAGCTTGAAGGGCTGTATTTAAATTCTGTGCCCATAGCTGGTCTCAGGAATTCTATGTGCTTATCCTGCTCTCTCATCATTACTGTCTGTCCATAAACTGCTGCTTTGCTTCTCAAAGTATTATGTTAAATGGTGATTTGAGCCCTGAGCCAGCCTTTTGTGTTGTCCTTGGTATGGTTGGATCTGCTTCAGTGCAGCCTCAGAATTATAAAGTAAATAAAATTCCGCAAACACTGAGTCTTTTTATATCTTCTTAACTGCCATCTGAAACAAAACTTGCTGGTTCAATATTCATTAAAGTGAAGTGGTAGTTGCAGATTAACATTTTCATGTTGAAACACAAAATTCAGCAACAAAGGTATACTTCTTTCTCTAGATACTGATTTGCAGAAATAGCTGTTACTGAAAATGAAAGATTCTTGCTAGTGTAAGGAAAATAAAGGGGAAGAAAAACTGCAGAAATGCATGGCTGAGTGTTTCATGCTTTCTGTTCTTACACTGGGTGCCAACAAACTGTCTGCAAATAGAGAGAAACAGACTAAGAAATACAAAGAACAAATACTTCTATTTTCAGTAGTTGTAGAGAGAAAAAAAGATGCAACCTGGTTGAAATTCCCATGACAATTTTATTGCTTTGCTTAATTCTGCTGTAAGCAGTATATATAGTCTATTGCTGAGTATTTCTGGGATTTTGAGAAAAGTCTGTACAATTGTGTACTTGGCTTTAGCATTTTAAAAAGCCCTGAAAAGTGATCTTTAAAAATCTGTAACTTCTTGCAGTCAGGCACAGTGGGTTGGATATATTTCTAAAAATGTTCCTCCTGCTATTCAGTATACTTCTGCAAAACAGAATCCCAGTGTTAAAACTGGAGTGATCATAGCCTGTTCTAGCTCAGTTAAAAGTTGAAAATTAAAAATATCTTAGAAGCACCATGGCATAATTATGTACAGGCTTCTTTTTGTGTGGTCTTAAAGAACTGCTGAGGGAAATATTCCTGTTCTGCTCAAAATTTGAAACACCTCATATAAATATGCTAACTGATAACACTTACTTTGCTCATCCTATTATATCTTTTAAGGAAAAATTTTAGACTGAAGTCTTGACCTAATGTTCTCTGTATGTCTTCTCTGGCATGAGACTTGGCTTTCTACTTTATCCTTCATTACCAAAAAGAAATGTTATACATGATGTAATAGGAGAAAGAATGTTATATGTGATGTTCTTTGTCCTAAGTCATTAAAATACATGAGATTGAGGGGGTTCAAGCAGCCCTAACAAAACTTCAGTTTTGCTTGTGTGTTGTAGCATGAACATTGTCTTGAGAATAGAGGCAGTGTCCTGGGAATTTAGAAGGCCTTGTGACATTTTGTCTTAATTTTTTTATAGCTCTCTCCCCTTCAGTATAAGTGACAGATGCCAGTATAAGTGGGATTTTTATGGTTTAGTTAGAAACTTCAACATGCAAACTAAACAGCTGAGTACTTATGTATCCTGGAGGTGACAATATATAAACAGCCTGTTAAGAGCCCAGCTTATAATGGGAATTCAGTTTTGAAATACTTCTCTAGTGGAGCTGTGAACTTCATTTCCATAAGTGCCAAAATCAGATGTATTTTTCCTGGTCAGAGGCGTTTTAAACACAAAACACATGCAAAGTGTTGGAAAAAATAGATTCATTTTAATTTTAAGTATTTTCCCCATCCTTAAGGTTTGTTTGCTTCTGGCAGGCCGGTGAATGTCCCATTCCAATACACTGGGAGACAGGGAGGATCCCAAAGAAATGTGGTGTCCTAAAATACCAAAGACTCCTTTGAAAATGGAATTGTAATCTCTTCTCCAAGTCCTTATACAGTGACTTTGTCTTGCACCTTGTAAAAAAGTCTTGCTGTCTGTCATACAACCCACTAATTATATTCAGTGTTATACAGTAAACATGTGAGAGGATACTGGATCTGAATACAGATTTAATAAAGGATAATCTAATACAGGGACTAGTGGGTTTTAAAGACAGGAGAGTCTAATGTGTTGACCATTGTTTGAAATCTGCCTGGTAAAAATGAATTTTGCTTTTTAAAATAATGAAATTTTAGATTATTTTAATAATAAGATGAGTAAGTGGGAGCATGATATCTTAATCTTTTAAATGGTTAAGTTAAAATTCCTAGTTAGCTGAAATTGCTTAAATATGTTAAAAATTTTGAATAGTGTGGGAAAAATTGCTTTTGTATAATGTCTAAGCTTCAGTCTTTATTGAAGGAAGTTTTACATGGAGGAAAAAGCCTATGAAAAGCCATCAAAACCATATCAAACAGCTGCTTGGTCTGAATCTTTTTCATGTTGAAAGATGTTCTCATATTAATGCATTATGCTAAGAATATCAATAAAGGCATGATTTACAACAAGTGACTTTTTAAAAAATTGATACTTGTAACTTCTTGCAGCTACTAGGTGCATTTTGTCATGGTATGCCAGCCAGTATGGCCCAAAGCTCTGCCATGGCAAAAGGGGGCATAAAACTTCAGTTTCTGCTCAAAGTAGACAAATCTATATGCTAAAATGGAAAGTATGTGTTCTTAGCAGGGTTTAGCAGTTTGACATCTCCCTGCATTCCTCTGAGGGGATTATGGCTGCAAGGCTCGTCTTGAAGCTTGAGGCTTCACTGGACGTTTTGTTATGATTGCTGTACTGTTGCTGTGCCAGATTGTTCACCAGTCCTCTAATCCCCCATTTCAGTGGCAATCTAAAATGCACAGCTCTAACTCTTCCAGTAAGTGTTATTTAGGAGATACAGCTAATCACCCTCCATACTCAATTACTGCTCTTGTGAAGACAAAAGCATTTGGAGCAATGTTAGCCTAAAGCCTATTCAAGCACTTAAATTTTCCCAATAAGCTTTATATCTTTTATATAGCTGTTGTACTAGATGTGGCTGAACAGCAAAATCTTAACAGTCATCAATCAGAATAAGCTCTGACACTGCCAGCAGTGTTGCAGAAGGCTGGCTGGGCAGTGGACTGATCAGCTTTCAGCACTGTTACTCTACAGACCCTCGTGGGACCTGGAACCCAGAGCTCCTACAGTGCCTGCAGTTGCATAATTCACCTTTTTATATGAGCTCAATGGAAATCTCGCTGGAAAACAACATAGAAATTAATGGGAAAGTATTTGTGTATCCAGTAGTTCTAAGTAAATTAATTATTAATTAATTTTTCTCTTGGAGACTCCCAGGAAGTTCAGCTTTCATTCCATCTGTGTTTTCCTGCATATAAACACCAGCCTTCTGTCAGCTTGCAAGAACAGCTTCATGTGCTGAGCATTACTATATACTCAAGCATACATACGTGTACTTTAAAGCGTTTTTTTCCCCCGACAGCTTGGCAGATAATGCTGCCATACTTTATTATACTTGTAGTTTCAATGAGAATGTTCTCTAAAGGCTGGTGGCTCCAGCTGATCCTCTGAGTGCTGAGCAGGGAGTTATAATTCAGCAGCACGGGGGAGGGCTGTGCTCGCTGTGGCGGGCACAGGGCACTGCTTACTGCCTGTTGCTTAATCAGCATGAAACTATTAGCAAATTCTTGCCATCTCAGCCATAATGTACTGCTAATAGGTTTGCTTTATTGCATAGGACAGTCAAAAAAGCCTGGAATGTTTTAGTAATTTTGAGTAAGCATAACATTCCTCTTAATGAAGTTTGACAGCGTTTTCAGAACTCCCTCAAACTGTATAACAAGAGCTCCATTACATATTTCTGTGTACTATGTGCTGGTAATTTATTTGTGTCTTTTCTAATGCGATTCTTCTTACATGAAAGCTTTTACATTAGAATTTAAAATTAGGTTATTTTACAAAATAGATTCCTGGCAACAAAACCAGCTGTATATTATTAGTCCATTTAAACATACTCTCTAAATTTAGTCACGGTTTTGCAGTTGTCAGAAGACTTTGTAAATCCTACTTCAGTGGAAAAAATAAAAAATCACAGAAATTATTTGGGGTTTTGAAAATTAGTTTACCCCCCAGTATTTGGAACATGCTTTGCAATCTGGAGCACGCAGTGCATGGGGGAGTGTGTGTGCTAGTGTAGCCTCTTTCACTTGGATCATCAGGAGGAAGTTTCATAGAGGGTTAGTGCCAGATATCTGAATCTGGCTGTTTCTTTTTTCCTCCCTGTCTTTTGTTTAGGGGCAGTATTTTTTTTTTAGGTTTAATAAGTCCTTCATTTTACTGATAGATTGGGGTGAATCTCTGATACCTAGGGAATGGCATAATTTTCAGTTTTTCTTGTCAGCCATGAAAAATGGTGTTGCACAGCAGAAGGAATTCAGTTATGTCAGTTTATTTTACTTTTAGTAGTTGTGAATTTGTCTTACAATCATGGGAGAAGTGAGAAGGGTCACTGTGTTTTCCCTCACCCCAGTGTGGTACCAGACAATCAACCCAGGCAGTCTGCGTGATGGGCAGGGATGTGACAAAGAACTCTGCTTCCTATTTTTATTGCAGGGTCTGGTTCACTTACAGCTGCTCTCAGTCATTTTTCTTACTTCTGAGAGTCTTATCTCATTCCTTGAGCCCAGAATTCAAAAAGGTTTTTATGGTCTTAATCCAGCAGTGCTGCTCATGGTCAGAATGGCTCTACTTGGAATGCAGTGCCATCCCTGAGATGACCAGATGCAATCTTTATGATCAATGCATCTTTAGCAGACCCTCTCTGGATTGGTATAACTGTGACAGCAGGCTTAGGGAGATGGAGTCTACTTCAAATATCAAAATACTTGACCCCCTTCCCATACACACCTCCTCCTCCTTTCTGGCAGGCTGTACCTCTTTGTTTCAGCTCTTCATAAGAGGTCTTTCATCCTCAGACTTTGAGAAGGACCTGCAAACAAGCAGGGGGATTAAACATTTAATTACAGTAGATGTTCATACTTGTCTGAGTGAATGGAATCCACACAGAAAACTAGAGTAAGACTTTCTCTGTGTGGGTGCTGTTACTTACACAGTTGGCATCTACAGCAAACACAGCATTTTATGTTGAATAAATAGTACCAAGCCTTTTAATTGCTCAGCAGTCCATGTAGAACATAAGGGACCATTGGAAGATATTCTGACACCTGTTTTGCAGCACATACCAGTGGACATCAGGCAATAATTTTCTGTGTGAAACATGTCACTGGGTTATGTTCAAGGACGATTATTGGAAGAGGAGAGATACTCAGATTCAGTTTTGGCTTTGGAGGGTGGATAGCTGTGCTGAGCTTCTGGGGAAATTGTTGATGTGCCCATTTGTTATTATTCTTTGAATATTGTGGCATACACTCTTTCTCTCCTCCTTTTTTTAAAGTAAGTTTCTAGACTGTGTGACACACAGCCTTAGTCCCTTCACCAATTGTTTTATATAAGATAGAATAGACATGCTCTAGGCGCTGTGCATTGATTCTATTTTGTGGTTCTTTGTTGGTTTCTGTCACATACAATCAACAGGGGTTTTTTTTATCCTCATGGCCTTGTAGAAGTTTTATTTGTACTGTGAAAATTATGATTAACTGCTTCTGACTAGATGAATACTGGGTTTTAGATTGCACTGCATTTACTCAAAAGCATAAAGAAGTTAAGCAAAAGCCCCAAAACCCAGTTTATTTAGTTTGCAGGACCTCTGTTTTGTATTACAAAATGCAGCTTGTTTCATCATTTACTTACTTGAACTTCTCAGGGAAGAGAAAAGACTTTAGGTTTCCTGTCAGTGCTGCAGCTGTGAAAGCGAACAAGGGGGAAATGGCCACAGGTCCCAGTAAAACTGCTCTTAATTAAACATGTGTGGTTTGCCAGCTCATAACATTTTGGGGCTGTTTTTGCAAAATTGTACCTGGGAATTGACTTAACAGCTGCAGTTCTGAGGATGGTGAAATTGATAATTCACAGTCAGAGGAGGAGTGCAGTTGAAGCACAAGTATTCCCACTTGTTGGCACATTTCAGGATATTGTTTTGGGTAACTTAAATTCTGTGCTGGAAAGCTTTTCAGTGTAGAGACGATTTTACTGCCTTTTTGATCATCTCTGGACACGGAAGTTGATTTGTCCATTGTTGAACTTGCTTGTTCTGAAACAAATATGTATTAATACCACAAAGTGCAGCACTGTGTATATTTTCTTGTCTGGTTTGTTTGGCATGTTACTAATTTTTTGGGGTTAACCACCTCAATGAACTGAAAATGGGGTTATGTCCCTATTTTTTTTCTGAAATCTGAAAAGCTTGATTGTCCATAACTCATCCCTCAGATTTGTGGGAATGCCTGAAATTGGAAGGATAACTAGACCCAGTGGCAGCCTGTTGTTTTATCCTTGGCAGTTTTGCTACAGCTTGAAGATTGTCCTTAATTTTTTCTTTTTGGGGAGAATGCGCAAGGGGAGGGGAGAGAAGATTTCCTCTTTCCTTACTGGTATGATTTTATAACACTTCTGGGTTTTAACTTACTTTGAGTATTGAGATAACCTGGTGGTTTGCAGAGGAGAGGAGAATATAGCATCTTTCCTTGCTTAAATGGATTTAAGATATTCCCAACATTCCTGATCTAGGTTTTTCTACTAAAAATTAATATAAGTAATATTTTTTAATTTTTCAAGATGTTGTGAGGAAAATATTTTATTTTATACTCCATATGTGAAGTACTGCACATGTTAGATTTAATGTTAAAACAGTTTTTCTCAAAATGCTGACAAAAAAGATGTTCCTCAGAATTCAGTTTTTGCATTCCAAATGTGGGACTTAAGCTAGTAAACAAAATACCTTTCTCTTTTCACTCCTATCTTTCATCCTACTGCTGCATTCTGTACTCAGAGGTGAGAGGAAGAGCTGTTCTTAGTCATCTTAAAAATATTTGTTATTCTTTGCCTCAGCTACTTGGGGCACTTCCTTCCTTCCTTGATGGCATGAGGTCTCCTGCTGCAGTTTTTTAATGCTCTGATCACCATGGTACTGTATTGCTCTTTCTTATAGGCTGCTGATTTTTCTTAAGAAAAAACAAGGACTTAAACCTAACGTTTCAGTTGTGCATACTTGTAAAATAAATCCGCTTCTTTATATACTTTTAATAGCTTCTTCATTTGTTTCAAACTTCGGACATGAATGTGCTGCTTTTCAGGATGACAGTTACAGATTTGTAATGTAGCTTTGTTTACAAAGCCTTGTGAGAGGAAGGAAAATCGAGAACAACCCCATTGTGGTTCTTTCACACTGCATAGGGACAGAAGCAAGAATACCAAAAGTACTATTGAAGGTTGTGGACTAAACTGCACTTAAGCTGTCAAAGAAAGTTCCCTATTTTCCTGATCAGGCTGTTGCAAAATTTAATTCCTTGTTTGCTCCATACGTAAGTTACTTTTTTTTCCCCCTTCAATCTAGCCTTTTTTTTAACCTGTCCCTGAAAGAAATAGACAGTTCTTGACTTATTGTATTCATAACTGCTTCTGTTCTAGATACTTGAAGATAATTCCTTCTCTCAGCTGCCTTTGGAATTCAATTAGGTGGCTAAACGTCCTTAAGAACTAACAGAGAGGTTCTGAAAGAGAAGGTCCTGCTCTCCAGTCACCTTAGACACTTCAGAGGTTTCTCTGGCTGACCTTGCAGTGACCTGCAAACACCTAAGGAGTCTAAATATGGGAGGGCTTTTTGTTTGTTTATGGGGTTTTTGTTTGTTTTGTTTTTGAAGTCACATCAGGGTTAATTTATTACCATTCTGGTTTAGTCCATCCCTTTGCTGCAGGGTCACATCAGCATCAGGGTGCAGACGGCAAGGGAGATGGGGTTGTTCCTTTTAGAACAACCTTGTAGACCAGCATAGCTAGGTCTTAAAAGTGTATCATTAATCTTTGATTTTCTGAAACAAATAAATTTGGGTTTTTTCTTGTTTTCTAAGCTTTGAGTTGTTGCCTGAGTCCATTGAATTATGTGCTTTATTGATTTGTTTACATGAACTGAATTAGTAAAAGCATTTACTGAATTTCTGCATAAGCAGAAGTGTCAGTGTGGCTTCTGCCTTTCTGCACAAAGGAAATTCTTTTCTTGTGTGCATGGGTAGTTAGGGTAACTAACTCATTTAAAATTACTTTGTCAAGTTACTTTTCTCTTGGCTTCCCTTTCTTCTAAGATTAGCAAACCATTTTTTTCAAAAGGAAAAAGCGAAAAAAAGTGGTTTCGGGTTTTTTTTATATAGTAGACATTCTGATGTGTTAGAAAGGACAGCTCTTAAAAAATTCACCTGAAGGTAGAAACATGGACTTTGTGTGTACAGACTTAAGAGCATTCTGAGATTCTTATTTCCCTAATCCAAGTTTGTTTTATATTAGAGTATGAATACATTATTTGATGAGCAGATTTTACCATAATTTTTCTAGACTTTGGGTGTATAATTTGTGTTTTGGTTTGTAAAGGTATAGAGTTAGCATGACAGTATCTAAAATGTGATTCTTCAAATCATATATTTTGAAATTGTTTAGCCAGTCATAATCCCTAGAACATGCTTTTTCAGGTGTTCTTGTTTATACATTGAGCACTTTTGAAATTTGTTTTTCAAGATTTTAATACAATGTTTATGGAAGTCCGTGTGAATACCTACAGCTACATCAGCTGAAGTTTATTCCCAAGTGGGTAGTCTAATCAAGGAAATTGCCCTCTGGAGCTTTGGGGTACATGAGAGGTGTAGTAGCTTGTGAATGGTAATTGCAGGTAATAAACTCAGGGAATACTTGGAGAGGCAGATGTGGAGGGTAACAGGGCTAAAAGTGACTGGAGCCTACCAGTTACACAACAGAGTGTATTACTGATTAATTAGAATGTATTACTGTTAATATATTAGTAAGGCAAACCAACAGATGCCATTCTAGTCTGATTTGATACTTTGCTTCCCACACCAGTTTAACTCTGTTCTTCACTGGGGTTTGCCACCTTAATTAATCCCCTAAGATATTTCCAGTAAGTGTGGTCAGACATCAGCTTTGCTTAGTACTGTTTGGATACTGGTAATGTTCTGCAGCTGCATATGTTGTTAGAAACTTATAAGTGTTGTAGTTCATAAGATCAAGAAGATATTTTGAAATTATTCTAACACCTAACAAAGAAATACTACCATAACACAGGCTTGCCGGATTTGCTGCCACGAGCAACATTTGATGAAGCAGAGTTTCATACAAGTGAAATCTGCTTTTGCAAGCAGAGTAAAAGGACAGCAGCTGCAAACTGAGTGGGAGTTCTGCATTTTCTTGTCAAGTGTTTGGAATGAAATACCCTTTCTAACAGAACACATATTTGATGACTGCGCTGTTTTAGAACTATCTCTTGCAAATTGTTATTTTCTCTATTTTTTTAAGAATCCCCAACTGTATATTGTGAAGGTGAACCATTATAATACACATATAGAGTTTAAAAAATATTAATTTTTCTGGGTTTTTCCTTCTCTTTCTAATAGGAGAATATTACAGTTTTTGCTCTACTAAGTAATGGGGTTTTGGTAACTTGTGTGGTAGTATTTAGACTTCATTCTGTTTATTCAAGTGGTTCTCAAGCTGTCTTTTAGGTTTTTGAGCTTGCTCAGTACTACAACTCCAGTAACTTGGGAATTTTATCAGAGCTGGTGTTTACTTTCCCATCTCCACTTTTCATGGGTTCCTGGCTTTACACTGCTTTGTGTAAGCACTGAACCCTCAAAAGCACTCTTGAAGGCTATGGGATCTGTACTTTTGAAAATGTAAAGTGTAGAAAAAATTGCTATTCAGTTTGAAGTGACTATCATGGAAACTTTTCCATGACCTTTAGGCTATTATGAGTTCAAATAATACCATTCTACACTATTCCCACAATAATGTTTCATAGGAGCTAATTTCTTAGACCTGCTGTATTTTTGTAATGGATACAACTTAGAAGTGTTCCATGAAGATCTTAATAATCTGCCTTTAAGAATACTTTCACCTCTCTGAGGCAAATGAGATGTACAGCTATACATTAAATCAGCTAAAACAGTAAATGCTTTGATAACTGAGGAGTTTCCACTACTTCTGAAACTTCAAGAGATTATTCTGCTGTAACAGTTATAAAACAACTGAATGGCTGCTTGTGCTCTTGTGATACTTGCCATCTGAAAAGCACTACCTATTGGCCTAGGATCCTATTACAGGATACTTTTCCACTGGAGAAAGCAAGCTAGGCTTTTTTTGTGTTTTCTTAGTGTACTGTTTTAGTTTTTATAGAATACATCCTTGAGAGGCATCACAAATTATTCCCAACAGCTTTATTAGTCACAAATCTACATTCAGACATGTACTGGGGGCTTCCTGGAGCTCAAGAATTGACAGCAATTGAGCTAAAATGCAGAAACAACTTGTAATTAACTTCCTTAAAAGTAGAGGAAAAATAAAGTGTAAATCTCCTTCTGTATGGCATATCCAGGTTGTTCAAGATGTGGACTAAATTCCTGAATTAGGTTACAGATAACTTTGTTATGTGTGTTAAAAGTATCAGCATTTGATCTGGTGAACGGGGAAAAAGGAGTGAAGATTGACTGTCTGACTTTCAAACATTGTCAAATTTGGCCTCTCTTTCCTAACTGGGGTAAGCTTGCTGTTTAAGCATGTATGATGTAAAAGTGTTTCATATGGTATTGAAATTTTCTGCTATAGGAAAAGCAGCATTGTCTATATCCTTGGACAAAAGCTTTTTTATGGAAGGGAGAAGCTAGATTGTGCAAGTGGCAAAGTACGAGTGTGGTAAACACTGTCATCTTTGTGCATGTTTGACAAAGGATTCCATTGTAAGATCTTATTTCCGTTTTTTAAAATATTTGACATCACTGTTGCAGTCCTTCAGTATACTTTCTTTTATTGCTGTAAACTTCCTACGTTCATATGTAATAGTTTGCTCATGCAGTGAGCAACTGCAGGAATGTGAATGGGAAATTTGCAGAGTATGAAGGGGAAAAAATGGTTTTCCATCAATTTTCTTTGACCAGTCACTTATGATGGATGATCTGGGAGTGGTCTCCGACACTCCAACACCCAGCCAAGTGCTCCCTCCTGTCCCAGGCTGTGTCCTGCTGCTGCAGCCAGTTTCCATTCCTGTTCCTCAGTGCTTGTGAATGTGGCAGAAGCAGCCACTTTTAGCTTTCTGTGCTGCAGGATTTTGCAATACAATTAAATAAATCATTATCTTGATGAGTATGAAAATAATTTAAGTCATTTTTTTGGGCTACAAAGGGAAGGGAATGTATTTAATTTGAGGGGCTTTTTGCTATGCACCTAGATATTGGTAGGTTACAGTAGCACTTGATGGAGATTTATATTTTCATCAACTGTAAGAATTTTTTTTTTGTGTTATAAGAGAGCTAAAACAGAAGGGAACTTGTCTGAAATTTATAACCAGCTGTTAACAGGCTTGTAATATTTACTCTCGTTGTTTTATTAGTTCCTTAGACTTAGAGTATGAATAATCTAGCCTGTATTGGAGAAGGTTAGAACATAAAAACTTGTTTCAGTTCCCATTTAAAGTTGGCTCCTTAAATTAGCTTGCTCTATTCGCCTCTGAGGTAGTAGAGGACTCACTAAAAAATCTCCCCCGTTACAATTTTTGGGTATAAATTGTAAATATGCCTGTATCTGTTAGAAAGAAAACAGATTGCAGAACACGTCTGTAAAAATATAAACCAAAAGCAGAAAGAGGAAGGAAAAGATGAGCTAATTATTCCAGTTGAAGCTGTCACTTTATGAAAACGAAACTGTAGAGTTTTTGAGATTTCTTTTGTATCATTCCTGTTGAATAAAGCTGGTATTGAAGTCCCAGGCCTTCCTAAAAGGACAGTGGGAATTCCTTGGCAAGAAGCTCAGTTGTTGAGGGAACTGGGATACTTCATTCCCAGTCTCAGGATGCTGTGGGATTTGCCTGTTCTCCTTTCTTCAGCTTGCTGCTGAAGAGACAGTATTCCCTTGCTTTCCTTCAGTATAATGCTCTTCTCTTTTGCATGAGTATGGACAATCTGTTGTTTGTAACTTCATAAGCAGTATTGAGATTTGCCTTTCCTTTTTCTTTTTTTTTTTTTTTTCTTTAAAAGTTCTTCATTTTTAGCAGCTACTTACAGCGATCTGAATGCTGCTACTGAAATGAAAGCTTTTACATTCAGGTTCATAACACTAAGAGAAGCTGCAAACAGAGGCACCACAGTGAAAGCAATTTGATGTGTGGTAGGTCATGCTTTGCAGGCTAGCATTGCAGTCATTCTTTAAGCAATTGTTATGTTCTAGAAGTTTTTGTTTTGAATTTAAGTTCTCTAAGAAGAAAAAGGTGATTACCAGTTACAAGAAAACTTTGTTTGCTGGCTTTTTGTTGCTGACATACTATGCTGCTTCACAAGGTACTTTTCATTACCAAAATGTGTACATTTGCTTTCTATTGCACTGAGTTCAGGTTTCCAGAGGCCTGATAGCATATCTGTGCCCTTTGTTAAAAATGTTGACTATTCATTCATGAATGATTAACAGGTTGTTTTTTTTAAAGGCCCATATCTGCTTCCTACTGTGCCAGTATAAAAACTGTGCTCTGAAACTGCTGTGTGTGCAGTCTGTGTTTGAAGAATGTTGTATGTTGATCCTGGAAACTTGGTCCTGCCTGCATGAAACTCTCTTATCAATTAGCAAGGATCTAGTGCAAGCAGATTTTTCTGAGAGACCGAGGTTAAATGTGGCAGATTTCTACAGTATTATACAGAGCATTACTGAGCTCTGGGAGAGGTCCTTATGTTCTTGAAGTTGCCAGAGAGCCTAATGGGCTGTACAATTTTCATTCATGTTGTAGTGTTGTAGAAATATTTCTGCTTTCTAATTTCCTGCAACACTTTTCCAGCAAGAGTCCTTCACTCTTAGCAGGAGAAAGCAACGTGAAAAAGTCTGAAATCCATATCAAATAGCAGATGAATGTTGAAATGTTTGGAGTATAAAGCTTTTAGTATGTGCATGCATGGGCATGTTGAAGGATGTGTTCTTGCGGTTCTGATAGTGAGAAGACAAGGAGTCTTGTTGGGAAGATTTAATTCCATGTTTATGAGCATTCAGAGTTTGATAGTGCAAAAAGAAAGGCCTCAGGGAGGGAAGTTCTCGCTGGAAGTCCTGCTTAGCGTTCAGCATGTATTTAAATTTCTCTTAGCTGTGTATGTCTGGTTTTGGGCATACACCCATGGAAGTGATCAGGAACTGTTTTGGTCTAGGTAATGCTTTGTCTATTCATATTGTCAGGGAGTAATCATTTTGATAAGTGAAAGTGAAATTAATCTGCTTTTTTGGCTTGAAATGATTCAAGTTTTTTGCAGAACTCTGTTGTGAACTCACAAAATGGTCATCTGAAAGGAAAGGGGGAGGTGGTGCAGTGCCCGGGAACTCTACAGGGACATCCACTGTGACCTGCCTGTGTGGGATTCCCCTTCCCAGCCTGAGGGGTGGGGCAAGGCAGGATTGACCTTCCTGCCAACACTGGCATAGAACATACACTAATGTTAATTTCAGGAAACTTTAAACTTTCTAAGAGCTATTATTTTAATCAGTAAGTAAGATATTCTTGACAAAATTAGCCTTGGTAAGGTTGAGTGCTGTTGAACTGAGCAAAATCCTACACACAGCATACCTCATTGCATGGCTCAGGGTGTGAGGAAGTTTCCTTGTGTGCTACAAGGTTATTAAAAATAGTTCCTGATAAGGAAGTCATATCCCTCAAAGACCTACTTATGAGCTAAGCTGTGTGTTATAGTCAGATGGGTGGCTTCGCATTTTCTTAATGCTTCACTGAAAGCAGTGATGTTTTTCAAAAATCTTGCAGTTCTCCCTGAAAAATCTGTCAGAGGAGAAGACAACAGGGAATGAAAGTAGCTGGAGGGCTGGCTCGGCAGGACAGCTAGTTGTCTTGCTTGTTGCTCAGGAGGAAAGTTCTGTCTCCTCTTTGAAAACTAGAAATTGGTGTATTGAGTTTGGAAGCACAAAGCATACAGAAGAAAATCCCTCATTTACACTTTCATATCATGTTACTGTTTTAAACATTACTTGTATGCTGCCTGAGTTAGGTGGCAGTACTTTGGCTGTGAGCTGCCAGTATTGGCTGAGCACATCCACGTCCTGCAGTTTCATCTGGAGTTGTGCTGGTTATAATGCTGAAGTTGTTGAAAACCTCAGTGTGAAGTCTCTGAGCCATATTCTTACGTATTGCTTGAGAAAATATTCCAAAGCAAAAATATACTAAGAATTCTGTGTTGCAGACTTTCTATTTGGTAAACACTTTTATTAACACAGAGTACTCTTATTTTAATGATGTCACTTAACTGTCTTAATTAAAACAAAAAAGTAGCTGTTAAATGCAGGCCCGATAGCAAAGCTGCCTTACTGCTTTGTGTAGAAGAGGAATTTCAGGAGGAGGTGAGGGTTGTGCAAGCCACCAGCCCCTCCGTGGCAGCAGCCAGGGCGCTTGTTGGTGCCTCTTTTGCCACTTCCTTAAAAGAGAGGAAAAAGCTGGAGGTTTTTGTGTTCTGTGGTGTCATTTCAATGATAAACCCCGTGGTTTAATGGCAGGGTGGTTTATGTGGGAGGTGCAGCTCTGCAGGCTCTTAGGACACGAAGGCAGAAACGGTGCTATTGTAAGAGGAGGCATCAAGATTACTGCCCCAACATCCCAGGGAATTGGTTCATCCCTGAAGACAGTAGGGTGGTCTTCATTCACAGTAGTGTTGTTTATGCTTGTAGGGCTCTCAAGATCAACTCTACCAAAGGCAGCAGTTCTACCCTCGTCACCAAAAAAAAACAAACCCAAAAAAACAAGGCAGCATGTGTGACTTCAATAGTAAAAAAATATGCTTGTACTGTTCATCAAGTTTTATAACAGACTTTTCCTTTGAATCAGGTATAGGAGGATACTGATTGGTTTTGGCTTTCAGATTTTTCCAAGTGCTGCATTTTTTTTTTTGTTTTCAGCACTTGTAGTTTGCCTGAGTTGTACTGTACTTGCTGTATCTGGTGAGCTGTGTTGTCTCTTTTAAAGGCACGCAAAACAAGTCCATGCCCGTTATAATCTCATTTAGTTCCTCTCTAGCTGTTTCCCCCTTTGGTAGTGGATATTGCCCATATTTGGTTCTACCTATGGTGCAATCAGTTTATGTCTGATTGTGTGGTATGATATGCTGTCTTGCCTGAGCAAACCCTGATAATTTATGATTAGATGTGGCCTAGATTAGCATCTTATGATTTTAATGTTTAAAAGTACATTATAAAAGATCTTTTATGCAATGCAGTAGCAACAGGAGGCACAAGGACTTGCCTACAGCAAAGCTGTTCAATTAAAACCAAGTGGATGTATAAATTGTGTAGTTTTTCCTTTAGACTACCTAAATATTGTGCCCCAAAATACAGAAATGGTAGTGCATTACCAGGCAACTCTTTAATTTGGTTTAATAACTAGCTGTTTTTACAGTTTCATAATCACAGCTCTTGTGGAAACACATGCTCTTACACTCTGCATGGCGTGTTTGTATTAGACTTTAATAATTGAACATCTGAAGCTTTATTTCTCTCCTAAACACTGTAAGGGCTCATTTGGAAGTACTTGTGGTTTCAGTAAGTTCTGTGGTCTTCTAACCATTATTTCTGCTGTCACATTAGCAAACTATTTATTAATAAGCCATTGTCATTAGTGTTTTGTTTTCTTGTAGGTATTTGTTATTCTACTTTAGTGCATGTATGTGAACAAAATCAGGTGGGTAAGAATATCCACTTAATTTCTCTAAGAAGAGAAGGGTAATTGAAACACTTGGTGATGTTGACTAGAATATTTTCAGTTAAGCATGTTTGAAAAGGCATACAGGTGAACTGTCCAGGTTTTTAGTCACAACATTGTGCTCATCTTTCCAACTGAGCTGCCTGTTTAGACCTTGCTGAGAATGCAAAAGTGCTGCTTTACATTCACCACCACTGTGTCAACAGTGAGGTGGAAATGTTGGGGAACAATCTTTGCCTAACAAGTGGCATCTCAGAAATGCTACGTGTTGTTTTGAATAAGATCACATTACTTACAGTTTCTGAGCAATACTTGAACTGTAAAGCTGAAGTTTTTCAGCAAGGCATGGCAAGCATATAATTTTTTGATGACGATTCCAGTGTATTTCAAATCCACTGTAAGACATAATTATCAGCTGTCATCTGGAGAAATGCTGAAAAATTGGTTCAGTATTAAATAAATATAGGTTGTGATATCTACCTTAGAATTAAGAATCTAATGTTCTTACACCCAGCATTTTATGGCTGTCTTTTGTGCTTTTGTACTTAACAACAAAAAAAAGGAGTTTGTTGGTTTGTTTTACTACTGTGTTCTGATTTGTAAGGGAGCATTCGAAAATTCACTTGCTCGTTAACAGTGCGTTTCTTCTCTCAATAGCCAACTACTCCACCAAGCCAAGGGAGGCCTGATTCACCAGTTTATGCTAATTTGCAAGAACTGAAAATATCTCAGTCTGCACTTCCACCACTACCTACAAGTGCTCCAGTCCAAATAAATGGGGAATGGGAAACCCATAAAGATACGACAGGACGCTGTTATTACTACAACAGAGGATCACAGGAACGAACCTGGAAACCTCCGCGGTGGGCCCGAGATGCAAGCATTAATAAAGGGGATTCCCAGAGCCATGCAGATCATGAGGTAGTTCCTTCTGAGATCAAAAGCAATGAGATTATAATGCATATGAATGGTCTTTTGCTGTGGAATTTGGTATCTCTTAGTTTCAAGGTATCGAGGAGTGTCTTCCTTTGTCTTTTTGGTTATGTGTTGTGGTATGAAGTAGTCAACAGTTTCACTCTTGAGTTGCTTTTATGAACAGGGGTGTGTGCATGAACTGTGTGGAAGAGTAGCAACTTGTGAAAATGCCTATAAAAATGGCCCCATAGCAGATATTGCTACTTTTGACTAGATTACATTCAGGCCATAAACATATTCTCTAGGTATATCAGTGGATTTTTTTCGTTATGTCAAAGTTTTGCTTTTGCAAAGCCTTTTGGTGAAGCTTTGCTGCTGATCTTGCTTGAGCCAGTTGGAGCTTAATGTGAAATTATTTATGTTAAAAGATGATTTTGACTAATATTTGAGATGCCAATTTATTCTGTGCAGCCAGTTGCTAGGGAAAGTCTGATTTTGGGGTGTGTTTATCTGAACTGCAGTGGTTCAGACAAAGCAAAGGAATAGTTGGGAAATAGATATTACTGTTTAGATATGCTTAAAATAGTGTTCTTGTGTCCAAACAGTACCGAGGTTAACCAGTTTCCTGATGGAGAGAAAGAGCAGAAAAAGCAAATATTTATCAAGAAATGTACATATTTCACTTTTATATACCCTCTTCAAATATATATATCGATATATATATTAAAAAAAAATTATATATATAGTTTTGGTAGATTTTCTCCTGCACCAACTATATATAGTGCCTATATATATATATATAAGCTATAAAACCGGAGTTTAGATTTAAAATTGAATTGTGGACTGCTCAAAATTTTTTAATTGCTGGAAGCCTGTCACAGAAATCTTACTCTGGAAAGGTAGTAACAGGAACAGGAGAGAAAGGGAAATGGAAACCTTTCATTTCCTACCTTCACAGCAACTCTGACATCACAGGCATTTAAACAGCCAAATTTTCTTGCCTCAGGTGAATGGCAGCAACAGGCAAACAGATGGAATGTTTATGCCTGTCCCTTTATATCTCTGTTGATGGTCTCTTATTTTATCACTGACTGTCCTTTTGCTGGATAAGACTGGTTTTAGTCTGGATAAGCCGATTGCTTTTTTGAGTAGTGATTCTCCTTGTCATAGTAATGGTTTTATCATTGTAGTTCTTCATTCTTTTCATGGAAGGACTTGCAAGAATTCTTTCTCCCTCTCTCCCCATCTGCCAGCAGTCCCTCTGACTCTTACTCATATGTTTGTACCATCACTTCATCACATGGTTGCATCTTTGGAATGCTTGTTTTTTTTTTTTTTTCTTTTTTTTTTTTTTTTTTTAATTGCCCATAACTTCTTTCATCTCAGTTCTTCTGTTTGTTTGTGATGCTTCAGGTATCACAACTTGGCCATCAGACAGTTATGTCTATCAAGTTTTCAGTCTTTGTGAGACCAGTGGATGATACATGTTTTGATTTTTAACTGGACACTAAGTCTGTATTTTCAGTAGCATAAGCTCCTTAGCGAATTTGTGTCTTGGCTGGGTTATCAAAATATGAGTCTAGGGAGAGATACACGTTGCATGGTCATGTCAGTCCACTTACCAGTAGTCATGTGTTGATGTTGCCTTTCCCCCCACCCCTCTTTCCTTTCTTTCCTTTTCTGTTCTGCATTTGGGAACATGTTTCGCACTCCACTGTTCATGTTCCTTTTTTGGAACCTCTGGGTATTCAATCCAATATAAAGTAAAAATTGAGATCCATGCCTAAGCTACAGTAAAATGTAGAGCATCTCAAATTTTGTCTGACTAGGAAAAGTTAGAGCTAACATATCTTAATAATTATTATGCTAGTCTGAGTTATGCTCTTTTAATAATAAAAGAGTACATGCAGAAGGATTAAATGCTAGTTTCTATTGATTTGTCCTTAGAGGAGCTTGTGTTGTATTAAGTAGCAAAATGGAAGATGATGTAAAAATGAGAACTGAGAGATCACGTATTCTAACATATACGTAATATATATATATATGAAACGTGAAATAGTTTATAGTTGGTCTTTGAACTTTGTGATTAGGAAATCAAATTTTATTGGATAATTAAACGGGCCAGATTTTTACCTTATTTACCAAAGTAGCTGGTCACAGACATGGCACAAAGAAAACAGTTCTAGATCAAGACAGTTAAATGGATGTTATATGTTACATAGATGGGATGGGGGAAGCAGTGATGTCCTATGGACATGGCCTTTTAAGAAAGTGTATTAGATTTTGGAATTACAGATAAAATGTGTTAGAGGCAGTGACTTGTTAATGTATCTGAGGAAGGAGTGCTTAACAGTAACTAGGAGAAATTTGTCATGTGAAGTGATTTAATTAAGTTGAACTGTAAAAGGAATGAGATGTCATAATATCAGAGAAGACAAACTTAATATCTAGGTAGGAGGTCCTAATGTGAAATAGACATCCACAAATTACCCAACAGCTGTAGAAAAGCAACGGGTTTTAATTGAATTTCAAAACTAGATTTAAATCATGTCCAGAATGTGATTTCAGTCCATGTTTTTTGTTTCAATATAACCAATATAAATATAAACATTATTCATATATTCAATATAAACAGTAATAAAGGGATGGTAGGTTCCTTAATTAGTGTTCTTCCTGATTATTTTCACTTTCACAAGTTGTAGTAACGTTAAAAGCTGGAAGAGTTAAGTGATAGAAGGGAGACAACTGTTCCTATTAAATGCGTGGTGATGAACTGGTCTCTGCCACCCAGAACTTCCTATGTAAATAGAAAAAAGCCAAGAATTACAATAGAAGCAATGATGTGGGGTACCTTTTCTGTAATTCTCTTTAATGTCACAGCAAAGTTCTTACAAGGTGTAAGGTTGGGTGGCTGTCTGCTTAAGATGTCTTTATTTAAGTGTGGGATAGTGTGACTGGGGATGAGACTTGAGATGGACAATATCAAAAAAACATATAGGCAGTTAAAGCTGAAAAAGTGTTGAAAGTGAAATTGAAAGCTGTGGAACGCAGTTTGGCCAGTGTTCTCTAAACTCTGTTGATGCAGCTTTAGCAGCTGTTCTTGACAGCTGAGGGACAAGGAATGCCTTGGGTGGTAAAATTTGTAACAACTCAGGAATTCTGTTGAGGTTTAGGTCTGCAAATGTACAGGATATGAGTTAAACCTTGCAGCACCTAAACTATTATTATATGGATGCTATGCAGGTAGACACATTAACAGCCATTCCTACTAGACAACAGTGTTCTACTATTACAGCATTCCTACTATACAATTTTTCTAGGAGAATTTTCAGGTTTAGGTCCTCTGTTTAGTTTTATGTGTGTAGGGTGTTTCTTCAGTATCAGGGGTTGCTTGGAAGAGGCAAATACCAATGTATTATATTGTGTCATAGTCTGTGTAGATAGTAATAATAAAAATGTCCAAAGTCTTCTACATTGATTTGCCATATGTCAATGCAATTAATATTTAACTATTAAAACCATGTAAACTTAAGTATGTGTGTATGATATAGTTATCCTATGAAACTGTAGTTCAAATGGGGCCAATAGCAACCTTGGCAACTCTTCAGTTTTAATACTACAAGTGTAAAAATGGGATTGAAAACTCCCCCTACCCTGCTCCCTCTGCTCTCCTCCCCTTCCCACAGTGATTAAGAATTGGTACATGAGAATTTCACATTGCCCCATGTGAAGAGAGGTAGAATTGGTTAATCCATAGTTTACATGCCCACATTCTGTGAGCTGTGGAGCACATTAGCATTTTTTTCATGTTCCTTAATTAATGGCCTAAAAAGTTCCTGTGGGTTTTCCTGTACTTGGTAAACTGGGTCGTGTCAGTTGAGGGAGTTTGTGTCACACAAGTGTCAAGGTACTTAGAAAAGTAACATCAAAAACCTATGTAGAAATTATTTGGATATATCACTAAACATAGTGTCTTTAAACCCACTGACTTTTAAAAATTAGGGAGTTTCCAATAATTGAATATTTTTTATGAGACTTAATTTTTTTTGGAGAGGTTTTTTCCTATTTGAAATTGAAGATGTGTCTCTCTCCTGCCTTACAGTTTTTCTCAAAACTCTTACAGCAGTGTTATTGAACCATAGTATTTTACTCCTGTAGTTTCTGAGTAGCAGGGTGTCTTAAATGTTATGCCTCCTGCTAGCTGAGGATCCAAGACACTGTGAAAGGAAATCTTCATAGAATTCCTCAGGAGACCATAGCAATGAGGTGTTGTGACAGATGAAAGAAGGGAGATTTTTTTTGATGCGTGGAGTGGATGCTTAGAGTAAGACTATAGTGTGTTGGCAAGGGGATGAACAAGGTTTATGAGGGAACAGAAATTGTTTGATGTGTGTGTAAAAATCTTTTCTCTGCGTTACACATCAAACTTGCTCCTAGCATAATAATTTACTTCTGCCTTCAGGAAACAGTTTTTCACCTCAGCTAGCTGTGCCTGGTGGGAAAGCCTTGCTTTTGCAATGCTCTTTGTCATGTACATCAGAGTTGGAAGGAGGAGAGTGGAAATTCATAATATTTTAAGATGCATTGGACAAATACTGTAAAATGCTGGCATCTAAGAAGGTGGAACTGGAGTTTCAAGTTGTCCTTAATCACTCCTGTGTTTCCAGATGTATTTGAGAAAAGGAGAAGGATTTAGGTATGAAATTTAGGTGGTAGAAAACTGAGGTAGCAGGTCTCCCAGGTTTTTTTAAGGCAATGCAGATTACTAAAGCTAACTCTCTTCATCAGTAATGTGAATTTGTAGGAATAAAATTTGGATAAGCAAAACCCCTGGAGTTTAAACTTGAGGTGTGAAATCTGGTATAGTGGAAATTAAAAAAATGTATCAGTAAAAGCTAGTTGTTCTGAAAATACTTCGAACTGTCTGCACTGTAAAAATGCATCTCCTTCTCTCATATAAGATATAAAAATGTGAACTCCCTGATTTCATTACTATTCTCTTTCTAGTCAAATAATCTTTGATCTTTCAGATTTTAAAGCGCTTTCATTCTCAAAACTGCCTTATATGTTTCTGACTACTTGTAGCATCTTTCATCAGAAGAAAACGACCACAGTTCTTGTTACAGCCAGTCAGATAGTCAGTATGGTTCTCCTCCAAAGGGTTGGTCAGAAGAGTTGGATGAACATGGTCAAACCTTATATACCAATGACTATACTAATGAAAAGGTACTTTTTCCTTCTTCTCATCATGTGTTCTAAACCTTTTCCACTAATTCACTTCTAGAAATGAAACCTGCATTTCCAAAAGTGAAGAGCATACCTCAGCAGTATCTCCTTTTGTTTTTTTTAAATATGCATGAAGCTTCAGCAAGTGAAGTGACTTTTTTTCTTATGTACGTTTTTGTTATTTAGAAGAAGTTTTGTTTCCAGTTGTGTATCAGATTATATTAAATGAACATACCATCTTTTTAGTTCCTGCCCTCCCCCTTCCTCTTGGTTATACTTCATAATAAACATGGTTATACTTCAGGAATAAACATCATACCAATAAGTTTTTCTTACTGTCTTTTAAAAGCTGCTCTTGTCTACATAGACCTTCTAGTTAAGATGTTTTTAAACTGAATGTAATGCTGCTTTATCACTTTCATAATTTCCTTTATTCGATATTTTCACTACTGCTTTCAGATGTAAACAAGCTTCTTAATTAAACTACCCATATCAGCAGATTTATGCCCTATTCTTACTATCTAATTGCTATTGACAACTAACTGTGATTCTGGGCATGCCATAAAAAATCCTCCCACTTAGGATAAATTACAGCATTTCTTTATATTTGTAAAGCAGTCCATTTTCCTGGTTGTTCACTAAAGCAGCATTTTGAGTTTTTTTAACTTCTAAAGTGTTCACTGGAACAGTACTTTATCATATTATAGCACCACCTGTTTTTGAGTTGAATTAGGCAAGTTCTATTTGCAAGAATTTTCTAAATGGTTGGATTTTTTGTCAGTTTTAGAATTTTATCCTCTTTAATCTGTTTCTGACAAACATCTGTAAAGCACATTCCTATGTTTTAGCAAATATGCAGCCTTCTTTTTTAATTGCACTGGGATTGATAAAAACCAGCCTTTCCTACCACAAACAGTTATTGAAAGGCAATCTTGTGAAACCTGCTTGAGCCAAAAGCCTTGCTGTGAGTGTTTCTGTATTTTTCTGTATTTTTGCTCATTCAATTCTTTTTTTTCTGCATGACCAGTCCCAATTGTCATGGGTTTACTTCTTTGATTGTGGGAGTTGCTTGTAGAAGTTACAGAAATTGTATTGTCTTCATGATTTCTCTAGGGACTGCATCTCATATTTCCATTGATGTTTTAAAAAAGTTGTTCAACAAGTGCATGTGTCTCAATTTATCAGCAATTGCTGGTTGAGCTGCTTTTTTGTAATTTTATATATAAGATTCTGATGCAGATCTGATGGAAAAATTGTGCCTCCTTAAACTGACAACATAATGTCGATAAGAATGATATATGGCATCTTAAAAAAAAATCTGTTTATCACAATCTCTTGTGTGATATTGCAGGGTTTTTTTTCTGAGGAGTTACAGAAGAAAAAAATCAGGATGCCGAAAACTGTTGCTCTCATTGCAATATAACCTTGGTTAGTTAATGGAGGTTGTGCATTAGACACGGCTGAAGTGGATGGCACTTAATTAAAAATTAACTTTAAATCTCAGGTCTCAGAGAATTACTGTTGTGACTGTCACTCTGATTACGTTTTCTATCATCACATTTCTTTCTGCAGTGGATAAAACATGCAGATGAACAAGGTAGACCATACTACTACAGTGCTGATGGTTCCAGGTCAGAGTGGGAGTTACCTAAGGTGAGTGACCTAAAAAAGAAACTTCAACAACCTGGGCCTTTCCCCTCTTTGTGAATGTGTTCTATCAGGCCTTTAATGTGAGACATTAACCACCAGAGGACTCTGATATTGCTCTTTGTTATTTATTGCATTTTGTGGAATTTCTGATTATGAAGAGGGAAAAAATATACTCCAGGACATGAAAAATGGGTGTTTGTAGCTACTCAGATGTCAGAGGAGATCTGGTGTCTTTGCTGAACTGAGAAAAGGTTTTATGCAGGGCTGCAGAATAGTATCTGTGATTTTGCTGTGATAATGAAGACCTGTATGGGAAAAAGAGAAATCTTCACTGAGAAACTGTAGTCTATTTTTAGTACCCTCCAAAGTGCTTATACAAACAAATGTTGGAAAACAAGAGTTTCTGCATAGTTTTGTGGTATCTTTGAGGATGACGCAGTTTCACCAGAAGTGTGTTCTGCTATTTATTAATTTCGTTGTGAAAATAGAAATTTGTAGGGAAGTGACAGATCTAGGGACACTTGCTAGTCTGAAGATATATCTAATACTATTTAATTCCCATATTCACTTCAAAAAAATGAGGGTGTTTGTCATATGGATGTTATGTATGTCTTCCCTGCTATTTGTTCAATATTACATAATAAAGTGTGACCATTAAAAAAAATGTTTCACACAAAATGTGTGCATAAATACATGAAAAGCATGTTTCTCCATTACTGTTTTATCAGTACAAAAATCAGTGTCTTGAGTCACTTCCACTTAGAAAGGAGCACCCTTAATAGGTAGTGCTTTCGTAATACTTGTGAGAAAATATTTACATTGAAAATTATGAATGGAGTTATATGCTAAGATATTTTATTATGTCAGTAGAAGAATGTGCATCTGAATCACTGAAGAGTTGAGTTAGCTTTGAGAATTCTCCTATATTAGTCTGATGTGTTAGATAACTTAAATTTTGTAACATGCCTCAGTGTAACAAATAATCTGTACGTATTGGTCTTAAAAGCTGTTTAGCTTTAGATTAGTTATTGGATTTATTAGAAGTCTGGAAATCTGATAGACCAGATTTTACCAGAAGCAGTTATTACTTCAATATGTATAATTGAAATAATTTCATGGAATAATGTCATGAGCATTTGATTCTATGACTTTATTGTGCAGAAGGTTTTGACTTGGACGGAATTGTTTCACAAAAATAGATTGAGTTTGGATTTGAATTAAATAGCAAATTGCCTTTAATCCAATTAGAATAAGTCACAAAGATAATCCAGAACCATTACCTGAGGTACATTAGGAGGCATAAAGGAGTGGGTTCTAGTATTTGTTTAATAATGCATCTTATTCTAGTGATTCTAAACAAAGTCTGACTTCTGTTGTATTAGTAGCCACTTCCAAAATGAAACATAGCCTTTGGTTTGTAATTTGCATCTGAAAGTGATCACATATTCCTGTTAAAAATTTTCCTCAAATTATTTCTCATGATCCACTTGGGCAGAATGTACTTTTTAATTCCTTCTTGAAACTTGTAAATCTTGACTGGCAGCAAATATAAGATTAACAGAAGAAAATGAGCAATTGACTCTTAGATTCATGATCAAGAGTCTCTGTATTTCCAGAAGTCCTCGGCTTTTAACTTTAAATTCTGTAGAACAGATTTAATATTTCAACAAAAGATTTTGCTAGTTTATGTAACTATATATTTGAAGATGTTATACCTGTGATAATTAAGCATGACTGAAGATTAGTCTCTCAAAGATCTTGCTGAAGCTGGTTCTAAAGAACTTAAATGAATTAAAAAGACCACTCAGACCACAAAACTGCTTTGAAGAAAAATAATATATGTTGAAAATTCTCTTGAGTAGTGAGAGAAAACCATAGAAAGATCTCAGCATTGTAACTCTTGCTTAAATGAGAAGTAAGTTACTAGGAAAAATCCTGCTCTTGCTCAGTTTTGGGTTTTTTTCCCAGTGTATTTAGCTCCAATATTGCCTTCCAAATCTTGTGAAATAAAGTGATATAATAGCATGGTCATGTAATGCTATTAAACCAGAAAAAGAATAGAATCTTTTTGTTAGATGGTTGTTAATAATTTGGATTTCATTAGAACTAAAAATGGTACAGAGATTTCTGGAAATAGCACACTAGCTGAGCTAATACTGCGACATTAAAGATCTTCAGAGTAATAGAATAAACTATAAACGTGCACATGCTTGGGAATAGCACACTGTTCTTGTACATGTGTTAAAAATGGTGAGGGTATACATTGGGAAGGGAGGACAGTTACAAAACAAATTACTTTAGACAGTCTCACAGAAAGCCCTCCAGTCATGTGAATTTAAATAACATCTAGGAATAGCTGGATGCCTCTGGCTAAAAATGATGTTTCAGATGGAGTAGCTTTGACAACTGCTGAAAAGTCTATTAAGGCTCATGATGAGTGTGACCCAGCTTTCTGCAGTGGAACAGAAGAACATACTGAATTAATCTTTAAAATGGATAATAATATTTTAATCATAGTTTCTACTAGATCTTGCAGAAGACTGAGATTTCTGATCTGCAGCATTCTGCTGTATTGAGTTTTTGGTTCTTGCTAATTATGAAAAAAAAAAAAAACCCAACCAAAACAACCAAGCAACAAAAAACCCCAACAAACAAGGAATTAAAAGTTAGGTCACTATAATAAAATATGTTTATTTCCTGTGTAGTGAAAGAATACTGTCTTAATTCAGGTTAAGAAGGGCTACAACCCTATTCCCAGAAACCTAGTTTTCTAGTAGGAGTTGTATGACTTAAGCAGAAGAGAAGTCTCTAGTAGGGGTGAGGGGAATTAAACTCATCTCAGGAATAAGAATTCCCTAATTTCTGAAGTTTCAAAAAAAGTTAAACTATCAAAATGACAAAAAAAAAAGGTGGGGAATCTATCTAATAAATATTGATAAATGAAATAAATAGCTCAAGTGAGAGTTAGAGGGGACATCCTAATAAAAAGTAGAGATTAAAAATCTCGGATTTTCAAAATGCATTCCCAGGCCAACACCTGGCATAAAAGCATGATGCTTGGCCTTCCTCTGAGCAAGTTCACTGATCCAAGAGTAGCCTTTGGAAAAAAATGTGTGTACTGTGAGGAGTGAACTCACAGTTTTAGTGTTAATATTTACAGACTGATATTGCAATTGCATGTGTTCTTCTCACAAGTTCCTGCAGCGTAAGCTCTCCTTGCTGTATCCACAGAGGATGTAGTAGCTGGAGGATCTTCATTTTTTGCAGTGTTAATGGACCAGCAGTCTGTTAATTCACTCTGTGCACTGCCAGCGTGGGGGGTGAGCTCAGGGGCCTCAACTCAGCTACTTGGCAAGTGGTTTTCCTGATGGAGACCTGAAAACTCTCAGAGCATGGTAGCTGAAAAAATTACAGTAAAACAGGGTGCAGGTAATGTCAGGAACGTAACATACAATCAGATGGTGCAAGAAAATAAATAGGAGAACATGTAAATAAAGCTGGCTTGTCTTATGGTAAATTTGTCTTGTTCTGAGCTGCTGGATTTGGGGTTACCCTGTGTGCTGGCATTTGACTCTACTGCAAGTCAATGCGCTAGCAGTGCACTAGCAGTAGTGACATTCTTGTAGAATTTGGGATTGGCTGGTGAAAGTTGAGACAGCCTCAGCTGGTGTGAGGATCCAGTTGTTAAAAAAACAAACCTGATTTAAGTATGAGAAGGCAGTCAAGTTTTTTTTTCCCTTTCTCTTTAATGTATGTATTTCTACTCACAAAACCTGGTCTGATCTTCCTCGTTTGTCCTGGGGTTTAATGGCTCCTACCTCCCTCCAGCTTTTGCTGGGGCACACATCAGGACCTGTCTCAATCAGCAAGGACTTGGGGCTGCTCATCAAAGATGACCAGTCTTGGTGATTAAAAGGGGAAGCAATGGATGTCCAAGACAGCAAAGTGAACGAAGTAGGTTATCCAGAGGTGTCTTTCAGTCACTGGTACATTTGAGCTACAGCTGCATGTCCCAGTGGTCTCATTCTGCCTGTGTGTTCTGTTGCATCCGTGTGACTGAGGCCTCCAGCTGCTGCCACCCTGACATTCTGTGGCAGAGAATGAGGAATCTTCATTCCCTACAGAAAGGAAGGGAATGAAAACCCTTAAAAGGATGAAAATAATCCTTATGTATTTATTTATGGAGGTTTAAGAAAAATGTGTTACTGATAAGAAAAGCAAAAGCTGTAACATAGGTGTTACATCTATCACAACAACAACAATGTTTATTCAAAGCCAAGGACAGTAGGACCTTTAGAAAGTCGTTTTGTTCTGAGGCAGCTTTAATTTTTTTTAAAGAAGGTTCTTCTATTTCAGACAGTCCATTGGGACAACTGCAAATAACATATATGAGGTGCTAAAGGGTACTAGGATTGCACAGTGTTTTTGAATGCTGCTGTTTTGATCTTGGACTGCAGTAAGGTAGGGTAAAATGCTTCACTTCAGGTCTTTATCAACTCTGGGTGTTGGTTGCTTCCCAGTATTTTCTGCCTTAGCCCACCCAGTTCCTTCGTCTGGCTGAAGATGTTGCTAACACAAACCAAGAAGAATCTTTTTTCTGTTTCTTAAAGCTGACAGATCTGTGCCATCTCTGTAAGAATGGGGACAACTGCTACAAATAACTTGAAGGTGTTACATTTGTTTCAGCTACAATTAGGCTAGGACAGAGCCTTGAGCCATGCCATGTATCAGCTTAAAATTAAATAGAAATCGCTCAGCCAGTTCAGAAGGTTAGAAAATTTTATACTGAGGCAGAAAAAGCCTTTAAGTAGCTAGAGAAGGTTTTGAACAAATTCAGCAATGAAAAGAATACTGTGTGACCTAAATTTGCACCACTGATGTCCTTGAAGTACAGGAAGAACTGTTACAAAAAAATTGCTGTTTAGCTTGGTGTGTGCAGTCAGAGAATGA
>JANPWX010000094.1:7378121-7596340 GCA_024734555.1 Trochalopteron elliotii
CTCCGAAGAGAGATGGCAAAACTGAGAGTCCGTGCCAGGAGTCTGTTTATCAGTCTCTTCAGTGCTGGAAGATGCCGAGTCCCGGCCCGGTGGGCCACGGGTGCAAGATCCCAGTGCTCCTCTGGGTTTTTCAGTCCAGAGCAGATTTAAACAGTCCCAAAGAAAAATAAAATAGTAAAAAAAACCAGTCCAGGAAAGCTTCTTTGCCTCAGCTAGCTAGACTAACAAAGGGGAAAAAAAACTCTCTGGCTGCCCTCCGTGCATCCGACGAAGGACAAAAAAAACCCACACAGTCCCAAGGACAAGAGCAGATCCAGAGGAGTGAGTTTGTTTCTCAAAACAAACTGTGCGCTTCTTCTTTCCCTGCTCACTCTCAGAGCCAGTCTTAAAGGTACAGAACACAGAACAGACAATGTGGGGATACAGGCATCATAGTCACCCTAGGACACTCAAGCATAGTGGGTGCTATAGCAGTAGAAATGCTGGTTCTTTATTTGGGCAATGAATATAACTGTATTATGCAACTTTGGTTAGATTTAGTGTTTATGTTGTTTAGGTTAAACCTTGCCATGCTTTGTTGGTATGTGCATGTATAGGTTATTCTGCCTTTGAACACCTGAGGCTCTGAGCTTAGAGCAGGAATCAGTAGCAAAACTGTAGAACTTGGTGTCCTTGTGAAGATTATTGCTTTAGCCTTCTCAGGTAAAAGGGACACTTCACTTTTCTTTGGTATTTCCTACCTAGTGGATTCTAATGCTTTACATGACTCCACAAATGCTGCCTTAAGTTTCTTTCAATGTGCAGGTTTTAGTCTTTTGGTACTGACTGAAAAGAATTAGATTTTAATAAATTACTTAAGACCCTTATACACTGATGTTGTCTTTTCTTGCTTGTGTTTTCAGTATAACACTTTGTCTGAAATATTTTTGCAATTTTTTATAATGTATTGATTGTGATGATGTAAAATGGCAACACTGTTAATGAAAAATATGCTTCAATTTTGAGGTCTAGTTAAATGCTATGTCCTTCTCATGACCTTCACATTTTTTCAGCGAGTTTGCATGCTCTTGAGTTACTAGAAAACCTGTGTTATGATAAATATGGTCTCTCCTTGGTTCTTACGGATCTGATAAGTCTTAAAATTACTTCCTGCTGAATATTTATCTTCCAGGCTTATGGAATGTGTACATTTGTATGTGGTATGAACATTCCACACTAGCAAATTGTTTTATAAGCAATACGATGTGTTTATTCTGAAAAAGCAAGTCCTCACACTCGTATCTCCTCTCCAAGACATCCCAAATCTTTGGGTCAAAGATACCAGGCAATCATAACAATCTAAATATCTTACTGCAGGATAATAGATTTTCTTTTTCTTACACAAGAGCTGGTCAGGTGCTGTAGTACTGTCAATGCAATATGAAGAGTGGATGTTGAAATCTTGTATTTCCTGTAATTCCTTGTTGGTTCTCAATACTCTATTGGGTTGCAAAATACCTCTGTTGGGTCTTCTGCATCTGCTGCAGAAGAAATCAAACATCTCTGCCAACTGAGATGTCAGTCTTAGTTACTTTAGAGAGGACTACTGGAGGAAGGACAATTCTGAAGACTAAATGCAAAATAAAACCGAGGCTGTTTTCACACCCTTGGGTGGTGACATCAGCAGTCTGAAAGTTTGCACTGTTTAGGCACATGAGTGGTGTGTCCACGTCTTGTTTGCATGAATTAGATTCTACTTACAATTTTATTTTTCTTTTCTTTAGTATAATGCTTCACCACAGCAGCAGAGAGATATAATAAAGAGTAGGAGTCTGGACAGGAGGCTACAGGAACCAATAGTTTTAACAAAATGGAGGCACAGCACAATTGTTCTGGACACCAACGACAAGGTAGGAGCAAGTTATCAGCGTGTTGAAATGCCACTTGTTTGTGATGTGTGACATATTTAATGTACCAGAAATGACTATGCCTGAATTTTTGAAATTTCACTTTTCTTTTGGTCTCTTGTATCATTGCATGTAACATGCAGCAAAACCAAGGGCTGTTCAATAACTTCGCAACTGTTACTTTGTGAATAGTAGCTCTTTTCTTGTCCTTGAAGTATTTTAACTAGCTTTAGTTCAGGGGAAAAGCTGTGCATGGTTACAACAGGGTTGTAATATTGTTATTGAAGGGCAGAGGACAGTACTGAAAGTGCTGAAACACTTGGCTTTGATCCTGTCCAGAGCTGAGCTGGTGTTTAGTCTGAAAAATGCTGTGAGTCAGTAACAACAAAAGCTGTTTTCTGCCCTTTCTTAGGGCATGCTCTTGATAGTCTTTTTGGGCTGTACAGTAACAGATGCTGTAGGCCAGCAGGGAGACAGGGCCTCTCCCTTGCTCTCCCTCTGCTTTGACCTTTTTCCCAGCCATTTCTGCTTGTGCTAGGCCATTCTGCCTGTGGGTGAGGAGAGCTGATGTGAGCTGAGCAGGGAGGAACTGAAACGGGTGCTGTACGGTGGTGACATGCTGACTTCTGTGACTTTGATGCAGTCCATCCCAAGATTCATGGAAAGTGAAAAAACTTGATAGTGCTGAAATCTCAGCACAAACTTCTCAGAATGAAATACCAAGAAATGGCATTGTAAGCTCCCTTTTCCTAAAATTCTGAGAAAAAATGGTTAAATTAATGCAGATCTGAAAATATAAGGAAAAGCCTATGAGTGGCCTTGTGTAATCACAGATGTCAAAACCAAACTTGAATGGACAAAACACAGTAGTTGTAATGACAATGGATCTGCTGCCCAGAGCATTACTTGCTCAACCTGTTGTTTCCATTTTAATGGACATGATTTCCATGAGTTGACTTAGCTCTTCAGGACAGGATATATTGGATTTGATCTTGAGCTTTTGAGTTGTCACTTTGGGGTATGTCATGTGTGGTGTTGAGGAGGCAGTGGGCTGTGCTTGGCTGGAGACTTTGCACCTCTCGGCATTAATTCAGCTCGAGCGATTCTGAGATCCTGCTGCTACTCCTTTCCCCTCCCTCTTCCTCTTCCTCTGCCTCATGCATCCTTCTGTACTCAGTGTGCTGTGGCACTCCATGAGACACAGCCTAGATGGAGCCCTGATAAATCAAAGCTGAGTGGACACTTCTAGCCTCATGTGCAGCTTATGTTTCACAGGTACGAACAATTTTACTGGAGATAGCTTGAAGTTCTGGCTTTGCTTTTAAAGGAAGACTTAACTTATTTTTTGGCATAAGATGTGCTGCTCTTTTGGAAAGAACTTTATGTAGTGCTGCAGTGAATGAAGAAGCTTTTGTAAGACATTGAATAAGTGAAGCTGTTTACGTTTCTTCAAGGCTCAGTGTTCACATAATCGAGATCTTAAACCCAGTGAAGCAAACATGAAAATGCACAAATGTTATGGGTAATAACCAAGAGAAACTCTATTTGAGCTGCATTTGTGAAGTCTTAAGTCAGCAGCCTAAAGTTCCTTTAACAGTTTTCAAACATGTAGGCAGCAATGTGTTTGTTATTGGTAAGGAGAAAATAGTCTATATGAAGTACAACATTAATGCTTTGAGAAAATTTTGAAACGTGTAGTGGAGCAATAAACTAATGTCCTATGGAAAGACAAATAATTTTTAGTGCATTAATGCAGCTGTTTTATTACCACTAGCAGGCACACTGTTAATATATTCTGCTTTAAATTAATATGTGGAAAGGGAATGTTTCATTATCACAAATACAGGATTTCTTGTTCCAGAGTTGATTTTGCTGTATGAAAACTATCTCAAATTCAGAATGAAATAGAAAGGAAAGCAACTAGTATTTGTCTGGATGGGCACATGAACCCCAAACTTTCTTTTTAGCTGTCTCTGAGGGAAGCTGTTTTCTGTTTATTTTCCTTATTTGTTTTTTTTCTTGGAAAAACAACGGAACTCAATTGTATGAAAATAGGGCAGTCAAAGAGTACTTGAAATGTGTCAGAGTGAAAGTATGGGTTGCCATGGCTCATGAGAATTTGATGATACCAAACATACTGGTTAACAGTTTATTGGCTGTGGCACATATCTGGATATAGCTATCAGCTAAAAAATTTGATAAGCATAGGAAAAAATACCTCCCTGGGAGGAACAATTGATTTTCTTAATTTGAGCAACTTTTTTTTTTTTTCTTTTCAGACATCTGAAAATATGGAACATTTAGGCTGTTCTACTTAGGAACACTAAAGTTATCTGTTATTATGCTACTGAAAGAACTAGTGGGCCACTTCTCTAGGTAGATTTGCAAGTGAATTTTAAAGCACAAGTCTTCAGAGTGCCATGTAGTGCTGCAAAAATAAACTGGCTTTAGGAGAGCTATCAAGGGATTTAAAGAGAGAGAGGGGGAGAAATGTGTTAACAGTAACAGAGAACAAATGATGTTTTTCTTCCATTTGAAATTCTTTACCAGATTTTCAAGCAGTGTGTGCAAGGCAATCATTACTTCAGAGGAAACACATGTGCCTTTTTTTTCTTCTTCTCCCGATGGGCGATTTTTCTAGTTTTCAGAGATTTAGTATTTTATTTTGGTCTGTAGTTAACAGTTCAAAACAAACCCCCAAACCTCTAGTGATTTTCAGTGTTTGATTATAAGGAGATTAATGATCATTACTCACAAAAAGTAATACAGCTGGTATGTGTTTTTCTACATATGTAATCTTTTATGTTGATCTTGTATTGACTAACCACACAGAAACATACTGTATTCTTTAAAATCTTTGTATTATCCTACCTCGTAATAAGCCATTATTTTAAATATACATCAAAATTTGATAGCAATGTCATACAAAAAATCCACCCCTTTACAAGGATGAAGGCTTTGCTTGAAACTGATGCAGCATGTATTAACATGTTTTTTCAAATGGTTATGTACTAATTAACCCAGTTTGAGTGTCCTCTGTAAGAACACTGTTTAATAAGCAAGTTTAGAATGTAACTGTCTGAGAATATTATGAATGCTTAGAAGAAGTACTTTTCTACTCTATGAGTGTGTAAAAAGAGAGACAGAAAGCATGTTCAGGTAAAAAAAAATAATTGTACGAAATAACAGTATCTGTTAACATTGACATTGACTATTTGAATTTTATAGGAATCGTCAACTGCTTCTAAGGCCAGTTTTCCTGAAAATGAATCATCTCCTTCTTCACCGAAGCATCAAGCCACAGTCAGTATGCAAAGTGTTTAAATAGATAAGTAGATGTTGTAGAAACTGAGCTATTCATGATTAGAGAACTGAGGGTAAGCCTTCTTGTTCTTGGGAAAAATAATGGGATAAAACTGTTTGAAGGCTTTGCATTTTAAAAGGAATGCCTTACATCCAGCTCTGCTTTCAGGAACAAAATGTGAATGTCTTTTGTTTAAATGCAACTTAGTGATAGTAGATAGAATTAAAAATTCACTGTGGCCAAATTGTGCCAATTTATGTGGAATTCAGTTTGCTTCCTCCAACAGTCACATCTTCTTACGTAGCACCTTGAAAGGTAGAAACAAATTCCGCCTCTTCACAGAATCCCTCACTGTTAGTAGTCAGTGATAGTAGCATTTGATATCTCTAATTTTGGCTTGTGTTTCAGTCTTCTTAAAGAGACATAGGGGACCTGGCATAAATAAACGATGTTGTTTTGATTTAGTAGAATAACTTCTGGGAGAAAAACCTAAGCCTGCTAAACAGCTTTTTTTATTTCAGTTTATATTTTATATGTGACCATTCCTTTTTAAATAGTGAGAAATGTATTAAAAACTTCATTCTTCTTTTTTTTTTTTTTTAATTTTGGGACTGTATTACAGTAGCATTGAAATAAGTAACTTGGTCAATTTTACCAGCTCCTTAGTAGGGATCTCAGGGCATTAAAGGCACAACTTCTGTTTCTTTCTTACTCTGCATGCAAGGGAATAGTTCTCTGGCTTAGTCATGATAATCCATTCTTACAGTACTTCAAGCAGTTTTTCACAGTAAAATAAACACTGTTTATTAAGCAAGCATAGCTGATAGCCTTACACAAAAGCAATTATTGCTGCATGTGATCTAATTTCTTTAAATATGGCTCAGATCTTGAATTTTTGAAATTGTGTTTTGTGGAAGTGCTCACTCCTGATTCAGATAATAGAAAAAACATCTGTGTTTTCTTTAGCTGTTCCCTGGGATTTAAATATTCCAAAGAAAGCTGGTAAATTTTTGAGAATTTTGATCCTCAGCCTTCTTTCCTCTTCTTTTTCCTGATTCCATTAATTTTCCCGTTAGTACCCCCTAGTGTTGCTGCTAAGTAGGGCAGTATGAGACTTTCTCTGAATAATTCTCTGGAACATCCCCACTGGTTCCACCGAGAGTAATTGATTAAAACCATGATTTATTTCAGGAAGTGAGCACAGGTTTCTCAGTCACTGTGAAAGCTGGTGATAGGCTGTCCTGCTTGTTAAATGCCAAAGGTTGGTTAAAAGGGTTCAATGCATGGGACTGTTGGTCCATGGTCCACATGGATCACAAATAGAGTAGTATAAAGAATGGGATAATTCATTTATTTGGCCATTTGGAGAGTGGATGAGGGGAGGGACTCACTTCTTCTGTTGAAAATACCAGTTTTGAAAAATAATGCATCTGTCACTGGCTTGGAAAAGCATTTCAGTCCAGTGAAGATGTTAAACTGAGTAAGAGCAGCAGTTACTGTTGACTGAAGTAACATCTGATCCACCAGCTAAACACCTTTGTCCTTGATAATGTGTCTTTTCTGTATTTTATGTGCTGGGCTTGAAGCATGTCAGTAGGATTTTTAAGGTCCATGAAAAACAGATCTGTGTCTCTGACAAGAGTGTTGTCCATGATATCCCAGCAAAAAATATTTTCTTCAAAATTGTATTGTGCATTTATGGTCCATTTAAATTTGAGATGTAGACAAAAATTCTGAAGAGCATTTGTCTTCTATTTTCATTGGATTTAGAATTGAGGTCATTTTTTTAATGATAAAATTAATTTGGATCCATTCCCTAGCTGATTGTTTCAACTAATAGCTCATTTCATACATTAGGAATTGTCAGAAGCTGTTACTGAAAAGGAATTGATAAAAAAATAATTTAGCATTCTTGTAGCACCACTGGCTGGTAGGACATGGCTGGGATGTCAGAATAAAATGGTAGATTTTGATACCTCATCTTAAGATGATGGTTTAAGTGAATCTGTTTATCCTAGAATGCTTTTTCAAAACATTCCTTCATTTTATTATTTTTACACAGAAAGTAGAAATATTCACTGCAAATATTTGAAACTTGCAAACAGCCTTCTTCTTCAGCAGTGTTCTTTTCCCACCAATCACTGACTGGTCTTCAAATTTTTTTGAAGGCCTGCTTATATAGATGGTTTTCATCAACAAGACATAACTAAGTAGTTTAAAATTCTACTATTTTCCATGGGGATGGGAAAAAAAGAGAACATCAAAGAAATGCCTCACTCTTCTGTTTTTAACATGAATATGTTAATTTTTTATGCACTTCAACCATGTTTTATTTAAAATATGAAATTATATTAAAATTAATGGGAATAATTTGGGAATTTAGGCTGGTTTTTTGTCAGCCACCTCGTTTTTTAGTAAAGGACTACTGTGCTATTATACAAATCATTATAAATTTACATTCATAATTTTTACTGTCTACTATCACAAATTACTTAATTTGGCTTGTCCAAAGAACCTTGGTCTTGATGAGGGAAAGCTTTTTACCCTCTGAATGGTAATAAGTACTTTCCCAGAGGAATTTTGATTTTGCTGATCTCTGAATATTTAAATATGCTTAAAGACAGTTTCTTGAAGTTACAACATGAGCAAAGATGGCTCATTGCCAGAAATGGATTATTTGGGGGATTGAACTCTGTGACATGATTTAATAGAAGCAGATTTTCTTTTATATTTCTCATGTCTTACTCTTATCTTACAGGGTCAAGAAAAGTATGGGTTATTAAATGTGACCAAAATTACAGAAAATGGGAAGAAAGTTCGGTAAGTCTTGGACTTGAAAAGTGCATGTGCTTAGGGTTTATGAAAGGTCTTTTGTATTAGGACAGCATACTGGGGTTTGCAACTTCTTACTTTTTGTCTGAATTTGCCTTAGAGGTTTTCCTGTATGACACAGCTTAACCTTGTGTTAAACCAGTGTTTGTCACAGTGAGCTAAAGATAATGGACTGCAGAGACCCAGAGGCTCGTGCGTCAGGGCTTCACACAGGCCAGCAATTTCATGAAGGTGCACTGATGAGAGACAGCTTTTTAAAATGGGATTGATTGATTTACTTAAGAGCAAATCTGTATAGGTTACAGTGTGTCTTGTTCCTTGGATAAAATCGATGTCAGAGGGGCTTTTAGACTATCACTTGCTGTCCTTTAACTTCCAAGGAGTGTACATCCATGTGCTCCCCAGTTTTTCCTTCCCTGTGCTTCTGAAGGCTTTGGAGCAGTGTATTGCCCAACATCAGTCTCCTGTAGGTGATGACTGATTGCCCAACATCAGTCTCCTGTAGGTGATGAGTGACCTCATTTCTAACTTTTCCCTGCGTCCCAGGCAGCAATTTGCACTATAAATGATAGTGTGTAGTCAGGTGATGCTGTCTGACTGGATTTCTGGTGTTTTGCAAGAAATCAATGGTAAATACTGCAGAGGTGTGGCACATCCTCAGAGTTAATTTCGATTTACTTCTTTCCTTTCCTCCTTTTTCTTATTGTTTTTTGGTTAATTTAATCTTTTAGATGTAATAGTGTGTTATATCTAGTTCAATGTTTCCCAGACTTGAGATACATGAAGCATGCTTGTCCTGAGGATTAAATAGCCACACCCAGGTGTTATTGTAGACCCACCCTGACCTAGTCCAGTGCAGCTGGGCAGCACATCTGACCTCCAGTTTGTTTCCTCAGAGCTGCTTCTAAGAGTTTTAGTAGGGGTGGGTAGACAGTAGCTTGTGTAAGCTGCTGCTGCTACAATGTCCTGTCATCATTTACATTGCATCTGCTGGAATCATTGATCTGGATTGTTGCACTGCTGAACAGAAAGATGCAGCATGGCCATCCTGTCACTTTGAGAGCTGTTTAGTAATAATTCATGTTGGGCAATGGGAATAGATATTTAGGGCTTGTCAAGATTTTTTTTTTAATAACCTCAGGAGGATGGGTCTGCTGGCATAAAATCAAATAGACAACTGAAACAACTTGTTCTTTCTCTTAATTTTTTAGATGTGTAGAAAATACTTTATTGCCTGTATAAATGGGCTTATTATATAAACATGGGACAGTTGCATCTCAGATCAGTGAATTTCAGAATTATGCAGTAGTTTGGCATGATCTGTTAAGTACACAGTGAGCTGAGCATTCCAGATTAGCCCCTTTGAAATGATAATTGCATGGTGTTTCTCTTGGTGAACTGCTTCTACTACTAATTAGCTTTGTTTGATTTAGACTTTGATGGTCAGGCTGGTATTGTTAACATATGTTCCCTTCTACAAATATGATAGCAATTAAGACTTACTGATGCCACTAACGACTATATATGTGCTTAACTACATTAACATACAGGTCAGCTGAGCAACAATGATCAATGGTTTAAATATCTGCTTTCAGAGTCAATTTATTTTATATTTGTTTACAATTATTTACAGAAAGAATTGGATGTCATCATGGGCAGTATTACAAGGGTCATCACTGCTGTTCACTAAAACCCAAGGAAGTGGAACTGGCTGGGTAAGCCCAGGAACAACCCCCAAGCTCATTGAAGTGTTAGTCATGTAAAGCACAATAAACTAAAGCCCTCTTATTTGCAGGGCCTAAATACCTGTATATATACCTAATATAGAAAAAAATACCTGTGTGTAAGTTGGCAAGAAAATAGTTTAATGTAACAATTATGATGTAGCATAAGAAGAAAACCAGTTGTATGTATATATGTTTGACTAGCAAGAAACTGATAATATTCAGGTGCTCCTTAGGCTTGAAGTTATTTCTCCAGGCCAAATACTTCTGTGTTCTTTACTGATGAGTTTGTCTAAAAAGTTTTTGTGTTCTACTGTTCTTGGATATTTTTCGTGAATTCCAGGTAATTTTGAATGTCATACATGTAATAAAAAAAATAGTCTGACACACGGCTTCTTCCATTGGCCTGTTTGAGCAACGCAGTGTTGTTCTCTTGTGATTTAGTCTTTGTCTTGCTGGAGTCCATATTTTCTTTTAGATCTTCATAGTGCATGGCAAGCACTTGTACTTATTTTGTTGTCTGATGAGGACCAAAAAAGAAACATCACACTGAAGATGATGATTATTCAATTTTTTTATTACCTTAGTAGCACTATCATTAAACTTTCCATATTTATCCAGCTGCATTCCTGCATTAATAGGTACAGAAATAGCTCTTTATCTATGGCTTACATAGCCTCTTTTGGAGGTATGACATTAAACTGTATGGATCTCCTGTAATAACTAAAGAGGGGCCAGAGCCAGTGTCTGTTATTTCCATGTATTGTCATGTGAATTCCAGCAAAATTGCCTCTTGCAGATCTGCGCTATCTTGCTGTGCTTTACTGATCTTTCTACTTGGCTCACTTTCTCCTGCTGGGCTTCATTATGGATAGTGAATTGAAATTGACAATTCCTTTCTATAGTATTGAGGTTTTTTTCAGACCTGTAAATACATTTTTCCCCCCTTCTGTAGAAGGGGTGGTTGGAAAAAAATAGGGTAAGGATGGATAAATAAAGTTTGGAGTAGAAGAGAATGAAAAAGGAGAAGTTGGGCAAGATGGTCAAGCAGAGGGAAAAGAAAGGAAGAAAAAACAATAAAGATGAAAGGCATGAGAGAAAGTAAATTCCACTGTATGGCAGGAAGTGGATTTTGATGACTTCTGTGGTTGACTCTTGCAGCCAAGGATCCAAAAAATATTTTAGTTTTACGGATATTAATATGCATGTTGCAAAGTAAAAGTTTTCCCTAGGTAACTAGTCAAGTTCCAAAATCGCAATTACAGCTACTGATACTCTTAATTCAGGTGTGGCTGTAAATCAAAAGAACTGTCTTTTTCAGCTGTATGTTGATATTGTTAAAACACAGAATGCTAAACAGTTCATGAATATATGACAATGTTATAAATGATGTGTGCCCAAATTAATTATCCATAACAGATAAAGCAATAAGCAGAGTTGCATGATTTATGGGCACTAGTGTAAGTCGTGTTATGCCAGATGGAATAATTTAAAAATAAATAAAAACCTTAACAAATAAATTTAAAAATAAAAATGTGTAAATTCTTTTGATAATTTAAGTGGAGCAAAAGTCCCATAGTCAGAATATTTCTGTGAGACACTATCAGTTGTGTGTACTGTCGAACACTAGAGTAGGGTCAGCAACATAAATATCAACAGTACAAACAGAATAAAATGAAGCTGGAAATATTAAGCGAGAATCTCTTTCAAGGACTTAATATTTTTTACACCTGCATAATCATAGCTGGCTTTCTAGATATTTAATTTAGTGTTCAGCACACACTCTTCTTGGTCTCTGTGGGAAATTTTTTTTTTAGGTATTCAAAATTCCTCCTCACATCTCAAACTTTATTTTGTGTCCACATTTTAATAAGGTGAAGTCAAGTCTGGCAGTCTGACATACAATAAGAGTTACATTTCCTCTTCATCTTATGGGAAGAATATTTAGCATTCGTCTAGTGATTGATATAACCATATCTTCTTTTTTCGTGCATTGTTTTTTGACTTCATCACTTTTCTTCCTTTTTCTCATCAAGTCATTTTGCCAAGGGGGCTCAATTCCTGAGCTCTTGCTCTCGCTGCTTTCTTCTTGGAAAAATGCTCTCAGTCATCGACCTGCTGTCACCTATGTAAACTCTGCCCAAGTTTCAGCTATCACTGTATGTTTTCTTGTTGCATGCCTCTTGTCACTGTAAGGCTATTTGCCACTAATCCTGAAAGTAAACTTGAATTTTTTCAAGATTTAGTTTTGACACTCCATATAACAGCTCATGTATCTTGTTTGCTGTTTTTGAAAGTAATCCAAGGTGCAAATTAACACAAGTTTATTGTAATAATCCTGTACTTGTTCCACTGGAACAAAGTAGAAAGCGTATCTGGCTCATTGGTGCTAGAATTATAATCCCAAATTTGCCTACTATTTGAACCACTAGTGCCTTGACTAATAAGCAGCATGATATGCTGAGTTTTTTAACAGATATTTTGTCTGATTCTTTCTAACACAACTAATTTAGAATCTTTGTATGGTGCCTGTGATACCTTTGATACAATGATGTACAAGTTGTTTGATAATTCTAGCTGTAATTGGAATATCCAAAAATGTTATGCATGAAGAGGTAAAAGGAAAAAGAGCACAAGGATATTCTGGCTATATTCCACATACAGAAAGCTGGTGTGAATTTGTAGGATTTTTATGTGTAATTTAAGCATCTGCATTTAAATTTTGAAAATGCCAAGCACAGAAGAGCTGTCTATCAAAAATTCATAAATTAACTTTGTGTTAAAAATGATGCAGCTGTCTTTTTCTTGTTTGTGAAATTAATTGCTCTGTATGTGGAAGCCTGGAACAGATAATTTGTCAACAGTTTGGTAACCATGTAAAAGGTTACTTTTTATAAGGAGATCTGGATTTTTTTTGTTGTTTTGTTTTTGGTTTTTTGTTTTTTCACTCCATTTTTGGTGTGAATGAGATGTATTAGCTATTGTCAAAGTGTCAGGGCTTCATAAAGCAAAGAAAATGGTAACTGCCTAGAAGGGTTAATCTGTCAGCTTTCTGTAATAGGCACATGTCCTCAGTGACAACTACAGTAGTGGCAAGCCTGTAAACTTCCCAAACATCAAGGAAATAGATGCTCTTCAAGATTCATCTGAGCAAACTCTTGTTTATGTTCCACAACTGTGATTTTAGGCAAGGATGTTATGTGTACATTGCTACACTTCATCAGCATTGCACTGCTGATTATACAGGAACTCAGCTGTTTTTGTGAAAACTTTTTGGAATGAATCTGCTCCTATCAGTCTGGTTTAAAAACAATTCATCATTTTGCTGTGATGATAAAGAATTTTTTTTCTTTTTTTTGTGCTTAAGCTGTAGTTTTGAAACTCCTCTGCCAACCAAAAAGGTGCATCTGTCTCCTCAGCTTTCTTTCCACAGTCCATCCATGGATGAGGAGGATTTAAAACCTCCTACCCAACTCTAATTAGAAACAGAATGCCAAGAATGCCAGGTGTCATTTGTACATCCAAAGTTTTCCCATAAATAACTTCCAGTTCTGTTTCCAAAGAATGCTAGAATCTGTCACAGTACAAACTGTGTGGTTTGTCCCTGTGCAGGCTTCCAGGACTTAGAGAAAATCCTGAAAAGATTGAAAAGGCCTTCTATTTATTGACATCAGTACACATCTTCAAGGCTGTCCTTAAGCTTCACAGCATCTACTCTATCTAAAGCAAAGAAAACACTCTGTTCTTTCCTAAAAGTTACCTCTCCCATACAACCAGCATAAGTACATCCCATGACTATGTTTTTTGTTCAAAAAAAGCTGTCAGAAGTGACTGTATCACAGCTTTATATCTAGGACAGCTGGCAGCACCACGTATAGACCTCTCCCTGTTTCTGTCTTACACTGCTGCCCTTTCCAAAATTCCCCAAAAGCTCAAAAGAGAAATCCAGTGAGAGTAAAGTGTCAGCTCAGTAAGAGTTGGATTTCTCCTGATTGGTGCTGACTAGGTAGCACTCTGTTTTGAGAAAGCAGACTTAATGTCTGCGTGGCAGCAGATGCAAAAGGAAAGGTGCTTTTTTTGCCCTCTGTCAGCAGAACCTGCTGGCTTCAGGAGGGTTCAGTTGCCTTCAGCAACCTTTGTGTGTAGGTTGTGTGAGCAGCTCTGTGCAGCACTTGCTCCTGAAAGCTTCAAGGAGGGATATGGCTGTTGGCATCTCATTTTCATAGACCCAGGAGCAGAAAAGAACCTTGACAGGAAAGCTCAAAGGAGAACCTGCATGGTAAACTTTAAATGTCCTTGAATAAAAAGGTCATGACATGTATGTAATGTGTTGGTATTTAAAAAGAGCTTTGCAGGGTAGCTGGATTATTTGACTGGGTTTCCCCATCCTTGGATCTCACACAGCAGTTTGGCCACCATTTGAGTGAAGAAGTGGTAAATGACTTCTTTTTTTCCCCTTTTGGCTTTAGTTTTTGCTTTCTTCTGTGCTGCTCTGAAATGCTGAGGAGAATCAGGCCAAAAAGATATGTAGAGTGTAAAGCTCTAGGAGGTAGTGCTGTAATCTGTCAGGTGTGGATTCAGCAAGCTAATGTAGTGGAAGGCTTTTCTTTTGGTCAAAACAGCACTGACAGGTAACATTTTTTTCTTGTTAGGTGTTGATGTCACCTGTAGCAAGTCCTGTCCTGTGATTCTCAGCGTCATGTGGGCCATGGTTTTAACTGATCACTCCCCTGCCCCCAGTCTGGAGAGGACTTTGGCACTAGTTTCTGTCCTCTCCAGTGCCAAACTCTATAAATTGATTTAATTTTTTTCCAACACGCATCAAGATTGATCTAGACTGCCAGGAAGTGCGTGTCTGGGACACTTTGGATGTGTGTGCAGCAGTTATGTGACTTTCTCTGGAATGGGCAGCTGCTGCAAGAGCCAAAATAGCCCAGAGAGTGTTCCTGTAGACTCTGCTGCTGAGCTGGGCTTCTCTCAAAAGCTCTGTTATAATTAATATGAAATATTCTTGGATGAGGTATTTGAGAATTAAGTTAGAAAGCAGAAGGTGGTGGGGATTTTTTTTTCCCAAGTGCTAATTGGCATAGAGTAAATTAGAAGTATAGCCCTATTCTGATATTTCATGGGTAAAATAAAGAAGTTAAGATGCTACTTTCCATTCAACACTTCATTGCCCTTAGGGCTCTAGGCATGGACATCTTCCAGTGGTAAACAGCCTTTCTGAAACACAATTAGCATTAATTAACATCCATGCTGGGAGTTTAATCAGAAGCAACAGATTAGTCCTGTTTTCTGAACCATCTTTTCTCCCCTTGGCTGTTATGGCTGTTCTTGCACAGGCTGGAAACTTGCAGCAAGGAGCTTGTCCTGGGGCTTAGGTCCCCCCAGAGCTGTCACAGGAGCAGCATTCACACATCAAAGACTTTGTGAAGAAATAAGAAGAGGAGGGGAGCAAATGTTACAAGCTTTCCCTGGAAGTACAGCATGAAATTTATGTGCTATAACAGAGTGACTTCCAGCTTTCCCTGTTCCATGTTTTACTCACATCACTTGGAATTAGAGCTTTTTATTTGTGTGGGCCACTGAATTGGTTTCCTTGAGGAATTACATTTCAAAGCTATATAGTGTATGTTGAAATCATAGTAAAAGTACTTTACAAAAAAAAAATCTGATTCCTAGTATGAATGTGAAAGTAGGAGGTAAAAATAGCCCCCTCATGTTTTCCTCTAAATTGTTGGAAGGCTGACTTGTGGGTTAAATGTTTAGGGTTTTTTTTTTTACTCATCATTTTGTTTATTTGCTGTTTGTTTAATAGACAGACCATGAGTTCTGTTTACTTGGTAGGACATGCTCCAGTATTGCAGTAGAAGCACTACAGAAAAGTATAGAAGTGTTGAGGGAGTAAATGTTCTTAAAAAATTATAAATAGATAAATGTACAAACTGAGAGTGCTCCTTCAGCGTGGAGGGGTGTGATTCCTGTCCAGCAAACCTACTGTTTCTGGTTTGGTTTTTGGTTTTATATACAACCACTGATTAAGTGGCAGAATGTTTGGGGACTTTTTGTTCAGTTACTTATTAGCTGGTTTTATTTAAAGCTTGGGACTATTTTGACTAAAATCAAGCTACAATCAAATGTTGTATGGATTTCTATTGCTTGCAACAGGAAAAAAAACTCTGCTGGAATCTGATTGGCATTTAAATTTACGGAATTTTGAGGGCTTTAAGCTGAGGAGCTTGTAATAGACATACTGAAAGGTTGTTCTGTGGAAGGTTTTTTGTTTTCCTGGTGTCATGCCTGTTGATTGGTAGCAAAGTACTCTATCCAGCTTAAGTTGTATAGACTGGAAATAATATATGTTATATTTAAAAGATTGCAAGACTGTAAAGAATTTCTTCAGGTTTAATTTTATCATCATTGTTCCTATTTTTTTCCAGAAGTTTGGTGTCAATCAGTCTAAGCCAGAATTTACAGTGGATCTCAAAGGGGCATTGATTGACTGGGCCTCGAAGGACAAATCCAGCAAAAAGAATGTTATTGAGGTAGATTTTTTTATTTAAATGCAGGATTATATGCATTTCAATCACTGATATTAGAGAATTTCTTTAAACTTAGAATCAAAAACTCATAAAACTGAGTTTTGTCCACTTTCCACTTGCTTAATGTAGCTGTTATCTTAGTACCTGCAAGAAATGTCCATTTTTAATATGTCTGTGTGGGATATGCTTTTCAATTTTAAGCAGACTGTTAATGGCTGTTCTCACTGGTGAATATTTTTGAGTGGCTGTTTATTAGCTAACAGTTTTGCCAGTGAGAAATTTAATTTGATTTAGGTAATTTTACTTTTGAACTGCAGTGTGTTTATCAGTTGTGATGGTATCTGTTTTTTTTTTCTTTAAAGCTAAAAACTCGCCAAGGTACTGAGCTCTTAATTCAATCAGATAATGACAGCTTTATTAATGAATGGTATAAAGTTCTTAACTACACCATCAATAATCAGGTATGTATTTAAACCATGAAGGTTCTATTTTCACAGTAATATTATTTAGTAAACTAATTGATATAACAACTTCTAATGTTTCATGTGCATCTTCCTTTACTGATTTTCTTGAGAGCAGGCAGGAGTTTGAGTATATGGCAGTTCCAGGTGGTGCTGAGTGAAATATAATTAATAGTGGCAAAGGGAGAAATATGGTCCACTGGCTTAAGATCCAGGAGGTGTGGGCTGGCATCCATCCCAGAAATTAACTTTCTTCTGTGCCCGAATACTTGTTCTGTCTGAGTGACCTGAAAGGTTCTGATAGAGAGGGAATGAAAGGGGGAGGATGGCCAAGGGACAGCTTCATGACATACATTTGTTAGCCTTTGATACAGCACTTCACTTCCTATGGCCGCACTGAAGTGCAGATTGAAAGTCCTGGCAAAATACTGTATTATCTCTTCTTACCTGACAGCATAATACCAAGTATTTAACTATCAGAAAAGTGCTCAAGCATTTGCTCCTGATACTGCCAAAAAAGATTTAGCATTTTTTAATTTAGAAGTTGGAGGAGATATTGGAGAAAATATTGCTCTCATATCAAGCTTATTTCTGTGTATTCTTACTTCTTAATAGTTCCAGGCCTGGCTGCTGTCCATAAGCTCCAGTTTTGCTGCTTTCAATGCCAGTCAGTGGCTTTCATTTCTCTTAGCTCTGATAGTGCTTTTCACATATGGGTGCTTTCCACCAAAACGTAGCAGACTAATATGAATGGTTTGGTTTCTTTCTGAGTGCTCGTGGTTTAGGTTCCTAATCTTCTGCTCTCTCCTGGTATGCAAATGTCATGGCTCTTAATAACCAGGCAAGGCAGTGTCACCCAGTGACACCTTTCTCCTGTCTGCCCTGTGTAACACAACTGAGGCCACTTCTTCCCTGCTTAAAAATGAGTGAAGATGGAAAGGATGAGATATGTTGAGATGTGAGCAAGGTATTGCATGTTAAGTTGAGGAAGTGAATGGTGGAATAAGGAGAGTTTATCAACACTCTGGAGGAAATGATGATGTATACTGCTGGGAGCTGGTGGCCAAGAGACCCAAGACTACAAGACATAAGTCAAGAAAGTGCATTAGACTACCTGATCATTTGAAGCACTGAAGCTTGGGGTACAAAAATCCATCAGATCTAAAGCCAACTTATAATTTTGGAAAGTTCATGGTAGTAGTAGCTGTGATCTCTTTCCCATGGCCAGGGCACTGTTGCTAGCATGACAAGATCTTCCTCAAAAGAAAGGGCAGATCAGATTCTGTTCTCTTTGCTCCCTCAGGCTGCTGTTGTGGCAATGTTCTCCACAAGAGGAACAGCTACCTGCAAAGGATGTGGCTGGTGTTCTTTAAAAACAGAATTTTCCAAGTTATTACTTTAGACTTGTTGCATAGTACAAACTAGATCCCAGGTGACTTTTTTTCCAAAGCATTTAACGGTTTTAAAATATACCAGTCCTAAAAAGCTTTGAGACCTCTTGGAAGAGTGGCAGAGGGTCCTTAATGGAGACATTATTTGGGCAGTTGAATATATTGGTCTTTGATGTGTAAAAATGCTATCCAAAGCTTTTGGAAAGGAGCAGGAATGAAGGTGTTTAAAGGTAACACTGCCCTACAGGCTAAAGTGCAGCTTAGTCCATGAAGTCATGCTGCTGCTTACTCAGTGCTCTGGAGTGCCCAACCCTGCCTCATTTTTAAGTTTCCTTCCTTGTAAAGGAGGCACTCTACAGTCAGATTTTGGCAACTGCATAGCAGTCTAGTTCACTTCAGCTGAAATGAAGTAAGACATGCACAGTTTGGAAAGGGATTATGTTGTACTGAAACTGAGAAAGTTTCTTTCCCCATTTCCTGGTTTGTCTGCAGTAATGCATGTAGCGTGAGCTGCAGGTAAGATCTGCAGATTCTGGTATCTGCCTCCACAGTTCAACATGATCAGTGTTTTTCACTTGACAGTGTTTAATGAGAATATGGTGAGATAGCAAGAACACAGGGCAAGAATTTTAGGTACTGGTACACTTAATTTTCAATGTGAATTCAGTGTATGTTTTGATAGTAGTGAGATTTTCCAACTGGTGGCTCTCTATTTTCTATTAAGAAAATTTTACTTATAGAGAAGACAAATTGGGAAATGCTCCAGAAATTTTTTTCCACATTTCTCAGTCAGGTATTTCTATGGCAGACCATTAAATAGCTAATGGTTATCTGTTGGATTTGGAAAATAAGCCCCACCAAAAATCACTTCTGTTGTGTATTGGTTGATGTAATGAAGTATTATCGTGAAAGGCTGGTTGTACTTTGTTCAGTGTCCAGCAACATGTTCTTTGTTGAGTCTTATGATGAAACAGTGTTCCTCAAAGTTACTCTTACAATGAGAGTGGTGTTGTCTCTGAAGATGTTTAACATCTAGAGTTCAGGAAAGAACAAATTGAATATCATTATAGGGGGAAAAATTGTGTACTGTAGAACTGTCTGCAGGAAATGTGTGTGTTAATGCTGTATTTTCTGAAGTGGCAAACTGAGCACTGCATATCTATCTTCTTAAATCCAACAGGTAATAGAGTCTGATGAACCATTAGACGATGAGGTACCAGATTCCCCTGGAGTGGAAAAGCAAGACAAAGAGAAAGAAAATAAAGACTCTAAGAAACTTCGTTGTGAGTTGAAAATTTTGCATTAGTTGATTCTAGCAATGCCAATTTTCATTTTCTGCATCTTCGATGTTATGTGTAAATAGGGAAGAATTCAAAAGGACAACTAAAAATGAAACTACTGAAGTTTGGAAACAATCTTAATATAGTTCTTTCTACATCTTGATACCACTTGGTAAATTTTCTTCCATGCTTTGTTAATCATACTTTATAAAAGGAAGAAGAAGAAAAGAAATGTGAAATGTCTTTAGCTCCTGTTATACGACATGTTTAAAATGGGTGAGAATAGGCAGTGGTGAAATGAATTATTTTCAAGGTGTTGTCAAATGCACAGAAATAGTATCTGCTTTTACAAATAGTTTTGAATAAGAATTCTTTCATTGTTTTACTGATTGGAATTATGTTTTATTTGTGGCACAGCATCTGTAAATATTTGCACAATTAACTTGGGCTGCAATTTTGCTAAGTTGCTGCTGATGTATCGGCTGTTTAAAGAAACAAAACATTTTTAATTACACCTTCGGAATTTTGGAGCTAAATGTCTTTAGGAATTCCTGTGAACAGAAATACATTAATCAGGCAGCCTGTTTTTTGTGTTTTCCTTCCAGGCCCTGTAAGCAATTTTCAAAAAAGTATTTATTTCTTTCAAAATAGTTAACCTAATGAAAGGCAGGGCTGGTTTTGAAACATAGCTGCGTTTTACAATTGCCACATTAATTCCTTGCCTAAGCTACCATTTAGTTGGTTTTGCAAGTTTTTAGTGACAGGGTTGTCTCTTGGTAGTTTGAAAAATGGATGCTATTTACAAGGCATTGCAGAAAGGGATCCACTGCAAATTTGAATAGGTTTTCTGTGTGTTTTGGAGTGTAATTGTTTTTATCTTTTAAAGTTGGTTCCTTGGCTGATAAATGCAGTGTTGGTTCTGTGGGTAGTAATGCTAAACGTGTTTCTCTTTTTAGCTGTGAAAGCACCCAGTAATATAGACTCCACAGATCAGAAAAAGACCAAAACGAAGCTCAAGAAGTTTCTTACACGGCGCCCTACATTACAAGCTGTCCGTGAAAAAGGCTACATTAAGGGTAAATGAACCTTTTTAACGAAGGACGTAATTTGAAAAGCTGAATTTAGTAGTTCATGTGTAAAATGGGGTTAAAATGGTCTAGTTTCAGAGTAAAATACATATACATGTGTATAGTTGGTTTAACAAAAGTCTTGGATGTATAGTGGAACTGGTGATTGCTGTACTTCTGAGTGCTGTTACTAGCCATTAAACTGCTCGGAGGATGCCCTCTCCTTCGGCTCATTGCTGGCCAAACTGCAGTGAAAACTGGGGGCCCAGGAGCCCGTTTGGACTTGGACTCTAGCTAAAGAAGCACTGCATTCCACCCTTCTGAGCTGGAAATTCAGCTATCTGACCTCATTTGTGCAAACAGGGGCAAGAACTGCCCTTTGGGTACAGAGCTGAGTGCGTGTGCTCACCCGTTTCACAAGGGTGATTTAGTCCCAGACAATCATGTGCCATATCATAAGAAATGAAATATTTAGGAAAACCAGGATGAGGTTACAGGAGTCTTAACTTAAACATCTTTTTCCCATAACGTTTTTTGAATGTATACATTGTTTTAACTGTTTTGCAAAGAGTGTTACAGATACTCTTGAATCAAAGTTATGAAAAATTTCTTTTTGTCACACTTGTAGAAATTTGAGAGAACAGTATTTGCACAGGTTTAAGTTAATGTGTTTGTGTAAATTATTGCCTTGGTACTCATTGTAAAACTTCATTTATTTATTTATTTGTATGCTTTAGCAGGACTTATAGGTGGTGCTCTACTAGGGTCAAAATAGCATATGGGTAGGCAAATACCAGACCAAATCCTACTGTGATTTGCCTCACCGCATACTTTAACAGGTGTGCTTCTGTTGCATGTGGCGTTTGATATATTTGTGTATCTGCAAATATAGTTTACATGTAAATGATGGAAATTTTGTTTGGAATAAGGAAGTATTATTCCGAGACTTTGACATTTTGCTCTGCTTTACAACTCAGTATTCATGTCATGGCTTAGTGACGTAACTTCTGACATTGGCAACAGTGAGCACTAAGCCAAGTTTAATTTGTACATGTGCGTGCTAATGATTGGATTTTTAATAAAGGTGTTAAGGAATGAAGAGTTTGGTTTTTATTTAAAAGCATGGTGTAAGTTTTAAAAGTTGGATGTGCACTGTACAGTTTTACATTTATTGTATGAATGAAGGATACAGAAGTCTTCATTTAAAAGCCCAGTGTACTTTTGTGGCTGCTGCAGAACAAGCTTAGTAAATGGAAAGCTTGGCAAATCAAGTATGAGCAGAAAAACTAGTGAAAAGTTTTGGAAGAAAAAATCCACTTGAAACAGCATGCACTAAGTGGACAAGGAACTGTGTTAAAGTTTTGTTACATGGAAAATCAAAAGTACAGAAGTTACTTTTAAGATGTGAAGAACAAATATTTCTTGTGTATGTGTTAAAATTATTAAAGTTGAAGGCAATTGTAGCAAATTACTTTGTTACATGCTACTATTTTCTTCTGCTACCTAATCTGCATTGCTTTACCTGCCACAGCTGCATGCTAGCCTGGCTTTCTGCTGCGTGGGCATTTTCAATCCTTTGCTACTGATTCTGCTTATAAAGCTCGCTGCGTGAGTAGCTGCCACAGCACTGAGGTGGTGTGGACCACTGGCCTTATCATATCCAGCTAATAATGCCATTAAATGCCCATTTCATATTGTAAAATTGGTTTGGTGTGCTATTTGGGTTTCCCAAAGCACTAGTCAAGATGCAAGAATTGTTAATCTACTGAAATTATTGAACATGAAAAATGGGCAAGATGCTGTGCATGATGCAAATGCAAGAGCAGTCTCTTTTGCAGAAGCTCTGAAGTAAGATACACCAGATTATGGGAAGATGGGCACTTATGTACCTAATTTAAGAGTAAACAAACCAACAAACACCCCTTCCCTTTACGAGTGGGATCTTTGCTTCTCTGTGTCAAGACCCCATGTCACCCTCATGCATCTGAACAGAAGAGGCCTTCTGTTATTTGGGCATCTTTGATGAAAGCCAAAGAAATGGATCTATCAAAGATTCTGGTGATAACAGTCTGAGCAAGAAGAATTAACATGTTGCTAAAATTCACTGAAACATTGCAAGATTCTCCTCTCTGTCCAAGCTGATTTTAATTTTTGCTCCACTTTATGATGGAAAATATTCCCCCTGGATTGTGTAGTTTTGAAAATAAGACTCAGATTTACCATTGCCCATAAATATCTGTATTTAGATTCTGACCTTGCAGCCAGGTTGCCTATGCATGGTCAGAGTTGCATCCATTCAGTGCTCTGAGGTAAAAGTCTGTCATTTACAAGTTTGTGTCAGAACTTAAAAATGTCAGAAGACTCTATGTTAAAGTAAATGAAATTTAATGCTGTATTAAACAGTGAGTGAAAGATGACACTTTGCAGGGTTTTTTCCCAAGCAATGCCAAAATCTTTCACTCTGGTTAAAGTTCATTATCTCTTTGAATTATAACAAAGATTGCAATCAATGCATGTTGAACTTGGGGCAGGAATGGTGTGTAACAGGACACATTTGAATCTATTAAATTTCTATAACATTATTGACAAAATGACTCTTAAAAATATCACTTGATGGATTAAAATGATTTCAAGTAGTAAAACTTCCTTTCTTGGAGGATCATGTTTGTGTAGCTGCTGACGCTCTTCTTACTGGGAGCTTTTTCTTGCTGGGAGCTGCTGAGAACTCTTTTCAAAACTTTCCTATTTCCTCTCCAATACTGCGACAATTGTATCCAGTAGACTTTGCCCTTTGTAGAGGTTTGTTTTAACCTGAACTAGTTCTGTCACTCGAGTCCTGTTCCACTGTAAATCAGTCTCTTTACTTGGTTCCAGATCAAGTTTTTGGTTCAAATCTCACCAGCTTGTGTCAAAGAGAAAACAGCACGGTGCCAAAGTTCGTGAAGCTGTGCATTGAGCATGTTGAGGAACATGGTATGGTTGAATTTTTTTGTTTACAAATCTCTCAGCTCACTTTTTAAGTTGAACATTTTAATCTTAAAATGCTGTTGATTTATTTGGGGAAAATAATCTGAAACTTGTATCTGGCGTTAGTGTTGGGTTTCCAAGAGTGAGGACATAGATGGGATCCAGAGTGGGGAGAGGGGAGGAAATCTTATATCTGAGAAACTGATTTGTTTCAGTATATTTCAAGCTGAGGAGAGGCAGGACAGCCTCCTGGCAGCAAGGCTCCACGGGAAGAGGGATTACAAGAAGTAGTAGAAGAGCTCAGCTCATCAAGTTGGGTTTTTTTTCAGAATTAAAAGTGAGACTATTGAAATGCAACTATTCATTTTTGGAAGGTTTAAGCATGCTAACAATCACTTCTATTAAAACTTCCTTGAAATGAACTTTTAGGAAAAAGTTGTGTTCCTGCTCTGTGTGTGCACTGACTGCCAGAAGACCAGTCTGTTGGTTTGATGCTCTTCAGCCACTTACGTGAATTGCTAAATTTTATGCAATTCTGGAGATTATCAGTGTTCACATATTGACTCAGTTTTTGTTTGCTTTCATTGAAAATGTGTATTTCCTCCCTAATAACTGAGAACACTTTGTGTGAAAGCTACATGTGACATTCTGGGTTATCTGCTGTAAAACACATCTTCACTTTTTTATTGAAAATTTGTAACTCCTGACTTGGCTGTAGTCTCTGTGGGTTTTCTTGCCTGTTTCTTGCTGTTGTCTTTGCCTTATCTCTTGGAAGAGATGACTGAGAGGGGGATTATGGCATCTCCATAATCATCATTCAGATATTTACCAGTCCGTTAATCTGAGAACATTCTCTTGAGTGTCAGGGTAAGTGTTACAGAGGGAGTACATGTGAGTTCTAAGGCATCTTCCATGGCAACTTCATATAGCCTGTAGTCCTCTTTGTCAATGCTTCTATCTTATGGCCTGGGAGGGGAGAAAAACTGCTTCTATTGCATTACTCCAGTTTGACAAACTGCCACCTTGCCTGTGGAAGCAGGCTTTATTCCATTTGTGATCTGAAGATTGTGAGAAAGGGGTTACTTTGCTTTGTTCATTTTTTTTTCTTTAAATTTCTTTTATGTTTTAAAGGCAGGACTGCAGTGAAGATAGTGAAGTTTTCCTTTTTTAAATACCTGAGGGGAAGCTGACAGAAATGAACAGCTTTTTTTTCCTACCTCTCCAACTCTTCTTCCTTCTACCAGTACACTTCAAATCAGTTCTTTCTGTAAAGGATTTACTAGTGGCTTATGGGGAAAAGGGAAAATGTCAGATGTGCTGGTAACTGTGCTGTGTTGCATCAGACAACTCCTTGAGAAGCTACAGGGACTTGCAGGTATTCTGGCAACACACTCTCTCAGAGGCATTGACTCACCTGCTGCATCCAAGTGGCTTTTCAGATAAATTCTTTACCTCCTAATCACTGCTGAGTAACTGCAGTAGCAACCACAGAGACACAGTTTTCTTCTTTTCTGGTTGAGTGTGCAGTCCTATAAGGCAAGGGCTGCCCATTTTAGTTCTGTAGGCTGTTGGGTAGCTCTGAGTGTGCATGCACATCATTCCTTCTCTATGTAAACCTGGTCACTTGAAAACTTTGAGATGGTCTCTGTGCATGACTTGATTGGGTTTTTCTTAACCATACATTAAAAATTGAACATTGTATCCACAAAATACCTGGTTGTTGCATGTTGGACTCCCTGCTCACCCACCAAGAGCATCTTAAACAAGACATCTGATCCCATTGGGGAAACTTGGAGCTGTTGCCTCATTACTACTTGAATAAGAAGTTTGAGAGATCACTTTGGGCTCGGTGCTGCCAAACTTGTGTCAGCAAATTAAACCTCCTCTGTCTTACATGCCCTCCCCATCAAAACAAGCTGGTTTTAACTTTTTATTTCTTTGCTGCAAGGTGGGTTTCCTTTGCTTTTAATTTTGCTGAGTAGACCTATACATATGTAGGGTATTAAAATGGATTTATCCCTTTGTTTCAGGTTTAGATATTGATGGCTTATACAGAGTTAGTGGCAATCTTGCAGTGATACAGAAGCTGAGATTTGCAGTCAATCATGGTAAGCTCCAATTATATTACAATGCCATATATTTTCAGATTGTTGAAGTTCATAGAAAGCTGAGGAAAAAGATTTCTCTGTAACTGTAGTTTATCATGAGAAATGACTGTCATCTTCAAAGTGAAGTTACTTCAGAATTACAGAAATAACTCTGTAACATACATCACTTGAAAAACCTGGTATTCTGGAGGCTTAGTCTCATGTGGACCATGAGGCATTGCTAGAACAGAATTTAAAAAAAAAAATGGTAACCGAATTTGAGGAAGGGGCATTATTTCAAACAAAATAACTCACTATGTTATGGAAGAACAGCAAGCATGTTAAGTTTCCACTAGCATTAAAACTGTAAGTTAATATTTTTTTTAGTCAGATTTGGTACTGCCTTTTAGTGGGAGAGGGTTTAGCTCCTCTTCACTGTACTCTGTGTATAACACCCTTTCTTCTGGCAGTATCTTATGTAGCCCATCCACAATCTGACCTCTTGTTTCCTGATTGACAGGATCTAACAGTAAATTTTGTGTTATGTCAGCAGCTCCTGTTCCCTTCTGGAAAATGCCCTAGGAGTAGGGGAACTGTATGTAGTGCAGTAGGCAGAGTTTAGCCATCTCTATCTGCTGCTGCAGCTCTGTATCTCAGAATGGGATATGGAATGGAGCAAGTCTTTACTGCTTTGAAGGAAATAAGTACAGAAGAATAGTTGAGTTAATTAAAAAAAAAAAGAAGATTTTTTATAGTTGAAGTATTATCATTAATTATTTATTTTTCTCTCTCAGATGAGAAGCTGGACTTGAATGACAGTAAGTGGGAAGATATACATGTTATTACAGGAGCTCTAAAAATGTTCTTCAGAGAATTGCCAGAGCCGCTGTTCACTTACAACCACTTCAATGACTTTGTCAATGCAATTAGTAAGTCTTGCATATGGTGTTTAAATAAGTCCTGCACTATTTTTTAAATTATTTTGGACATAAGAAGAATGTTTTAGTTGTGAACGGGGTGACTTGTCCGGGATTGCCTGTCCGTGATGCCGGGGCCGGCCGGGAGGTGGCAGTGTCCTATTTCGGATTAGCCCTGCAAATCGTGGCTTTCATTCCCAGCCTCTTAAATTTTATGCTGAAGTTTTAAACAAAAATACTGAACTTTGGTTTCTCAACTTCACCCTTTTGCAGAGCAAGAGCCAAGGCAGCGTGTCCCTGCTGTTAAAGATCTAATCAAACAGTTGCCAAAACCAAATCAGGACACGATGCAGGTACTCTTTAGACACCTGAAAAGGTAAGTAACAGATAGAAGGAAAGGCTTTGTGTTGCTGATCCTCTCTTAAAGATAAAGAATCCAATTAAAAGTACCAAGTGACTGTTCTTACTGCATTTTTTTATACTGGACTTGATAAAAGCAGTGTATCAGTCTGTTTGGATATGAGCTTGCAGAGCACCAGACTTGAGACAGTATGTTTCATAGTTGTGATGTTTGCTGCCAAGTCCTTTAGAGAGACTGTGAGAGGACCAAGAATGACATCTCAAAACAAAACTTTTTTTCATAGAGAGGGGAATTACAGCAGCTGTGTCCTAATAGCAAGACTACTCATTAAATAAATACCCTGAATAGCCATTTGCTTTGGGATGTGTTTTTTTTCTGTCATCCTATTGCCCTAACACTGATAAATCTCTTTTTGTATATTTTTTTTCTCTTTCAGAGTTGTAGAAAATGGAGAAAAGAACCGAATGACCTATCAAAGTATAGCAATAGTTTTTGGTCCAACCTTACTAAAACCAGAGAAAGAGACTGGTAACATAGCAGTCCACACAGTATACCAGAATCAGATTGTAGAATTAATTCTACTGGAATTGAATTCCATCTTTGGACGCTGACATTTTTCTTGGAGAAGAAACTGGAAGTGATGGGTTGGCAGCAGTACTCTATCAGAAGGAAAACCTCTTGCTGTATATGATGTTTTATGTTTGTGGACCAAGCAGTAACTTTTTTTTTTGCACTTTTGGGGAGGGGAGAAACAGGAGAAATGTTTGACCACTTTAATATGAATTAAAGACAACACTTCAGATTTCTTTGAAAAGCTCAATATAAAAAGTGAATTGAAAAGTTTGTTTGCCTTTTTTAAGTATCATTGGAAAAATTTAATATAGGTTCATACACTGGATTTCTTGGAGAGTAAAACTAATAATCTCAGACTGGATAATCTGGAATTTAATCTCAAAATTCTTCCATATGATGGAGAAAAGTCCTACCATTTTTCCTGGTATGGAAAAATTCAGTGAAGTTACATCTTAAGCTTGTTTATTACAACCTACTTAGATCTATATGACACTTTTCCAAGGGGGTTCTGCATGCAGTGACTGTCATAGACTTGCGCTAATAGTTTGGTTTAGTTATTCACATCTAGTTCTTCACTTGATATCTGCTACCCTCTTGCCTTCTTTTTCTCCTGTTTTTCTGTCACTGGTTCATTTTCTTTCCTTTTTTTTTTTTTTCTTTCTTTCTTTCTTTTTTTCCCCAGCAGCCTCTCTGGAAGTTCTTGACTGCTTCATAGAGCAGCACACTATTACACTATTTCAAACACTGAACTTGTAAGAATATCCAGCAATGGGTATTTGTCTTGGGGCATAATAGAAGTAATATTTAATAAACATGTTCATTTTTCAGGGTATGTCCTGAGCTAAGCTCTGTGTTACACTGATCTAAAGCTAAAGTCCTAAGTAAATACCGACTGTAACACTGTATTGAGTTCTTGGTATAATGCTGTGGTAGTGGAAGTTCATTCTTGATGTAAATACAGGCTGTCCTTTTGATTCCTGTATATAATTCAGTTCCTGTATAGTTTAAGAACCCTTTAGTCACACATTTCTAATCATGGGTAGATTAGCTACAGTAGCATAATGTTTCCAGTGGATGTCTGGGTTTCAACAGGGAAACAGGTTCTGGGGAGGGAGGGAGATCTAACTGTGTGCACTTTTAGATGTTAATTACATTTGCGGGCAAATAACTGTAATGCAAATGGTACTGGAGAAATACTGAGTGTGCTTGCTAAATTGTTAATGCACTACAAGGAGAACCTTTTAGGTTATTTAATATGTACAGGATACATTAGAAAAATGTATTATGAATTCTAACATCTACAAATAGTGAAAGTCATGTTTTGATAGATAGATGTTTGATGGAATCCACAATGCTAAATTTAAGATTTTCTTTTTACATTAATGTAGAATAATTTGTAAAATTGGTTTTGAAAGATTTTGTTACAGGGAGCATGGTCTGCTGAAGATTTTTTTAAATGTATTTTTCTAGACTAACTGCTGTATCTGACATATTTGTTATGTCTAACCTGAATAAAGAAAACCAATAGTTCTTTCAGAGTTTACCATACCAACTTCAGACAACATGAACCCCCCTTTAAACAAGACCAATGTATCTTACCCCTTAGCATGGATGGATACCACTTGTGACAAAGAGCTGTCACACTGGACTAAAATATGAATGCCTGCTTTATAACCTGACAGTTTTAGGAACTTCCCAGTCCCCTTCTTTAACAACTTGAATTCTAACATAAGGTTCAGAGAGGGTAGAAATAATTTATGGATATAAATTTGCAGTCTTTAAAACACATCCCAGCCAGGAGCCCGCTGTACAGGAAACAGTTACGTTGAGGAAGGGATTGTGTCAGTAGCCTTCGATCTGCTGTGTCCCTCTCACACACAGCCCTGGCTGGCAGCAGAGGGGATGTGTGGTGACACACTGAGCTGTAACCAGACTGATGGTACGAGAATTTCACGAGCATAAGGCTTGCATGAAAAGTTTTTGGAGATGAGCGAGAAGATTAGTAACCTTGTGGCTTTCTCAGTGTCTTCTTGTGGTAATGGTGAAGTCTTGTGGTTTGTAGCAAAGCGACCTGGGTGAGAACTGCGAAAGCCCCGTCTCAGCGGTGTGTTGTGCCTCCCTCTGGGCTGTCACACCGAGCTGTGCTGAGCCTGTGCCCTCACCTGCTAGAAAATATCGACAGAGTTGGAGTCTGTGGCTGTACATTGTTCAAACCCTGCCTTTGGCTGTAAAGAAAGAATTCCTGCTGCTACATGAGAGGGCTTGTTCACTGGTCACCTTTTGTTGCGAGTGTTACCTTTTTCAAAGGAAGAATGCCTTTTTAAAGCAATTTGATAATGAGGATGTCACACTTTTCCTTGTATTCCCTAAAAATAAAGCATTTTGTTATTACAATATCTAGTATGGTTTTGTGCAGTGAAGTTGTCTTAATATTCTAATATTTTGTTAGGGGAGGGGAGAGGGTTCTTTTTAATTGAAAGAGGTATAGGCAAACACTTGAGACATTCAGGAAGAGGATGAAGTCCAAGCTGATGATACATTTGTTGTGACCAACATGAAACTGTGTGTCACCACACTGGGTTTCTTCACTGCTTGAAAGATCTTGTCTTGTTCCTGCAGTTAGCTTTCTTTTAAATAATCAAAATGAGAGATTTGCACAAACCAGGGGAAAGCTGTGTTAGGTGAAACATAGTTAGTTTTATGTATTCCTCAGTTCAGGCTCTATATCAGATTTGGTTCTGGTTTAAAGTCAGTTTAAAACCTGAATGTAAATTTTTTGGGGCCATAGCCACTCAAAGGGTACTGGAGATCTAACATTATGTATTGGTGCTAGCTGAAATTTCTGTTCTGTACTGATTATGGGTTTCTTCACTTTGAAGCTGGAGGAAGAAGTGGACACAAAAAAGACAAGGCAAATATGCACAGTCATTTAATGTAAACTAATATTTTAAGTCAGAGTTGCATGCAGGAAGCCTTATTTACTTGCAAGTGGATAGGACATGCTTACTGTCCAGGCTCAGGAAGGCCTCCCTGTCTTCACAGAAATCCATGATAAATTCCCTTTGTACTCAACTCATTATACTGTGGCAAGCAAATCCTCGCCTTGCAGCAGGAGATGGAAAGTATTTTATAGGTAATGCAGTATCAGTTTATTCCTAGGCCCAGCCCTGACTTTTTTCCACTTAAAGGGAACAGCTTTATTTAGCCCTGAAGTAGTGATATTTTCAGAATCAATTGGTTAATTCATAAGCCATAACGTAACCCAGGCACAGTAGGGCATTCTGCTGGGCCCGGGGGGAGGGACAGCATGTCTGATGAGGCTGCCTGCAGCCGCTGGGGAGAGGAGAGAGCTCCTCTGAAGAATCTTAATTAGCCTCCACAATTGTGGAGTTTTGTGGGCAAGCAGCTGGTAGGACTGGATCAGGCCTTTACAAAAGTAGCCCTATGTGAATGTGGGACTTAAATGAACATTCCCCCCCTCTCCAGCTCCCCCAGCATTCTTGTAAACAGAGCACTTGTAAAACAAGCTCACACTGTGTAACAAACCAACATGAAAGACATTCATAGACGACTTGGCCTCTCGGTCCTTTTTATTGCCTTGAGAATAAAATGGCAGCTCTAATATTAGTTTCCTACAACTTCCTCAAACAGATTCTAGTTTCTTAAGGTACTCAGCTGCTGCTTTAAAAAAATAAAAGAAATCTGCGTTGCATTCGGCAAACTCAGGACTGCAAAGAGGAACACACAGGTGTAGTGTTGGTTTTATTTCTCATAGAATCTCATCTTACAGTTTATTACACTAAAATATAGTGGGCTGAGGAAGGGGAGAGAGATCCTGAGTGTGGGAATAAGTAAATGCAGAACACTGAAGGCAACACACAAAGCAGGTGTGATGGACAAGCAAGATAGCAAAGAAACATTCACTCAGAACTGCAGGAATCCAGGCCAGAGACCTGGGAGAGAGCCAGGCTGCCAAGAGTGTGGGCTGGAGTTGCTTTTTATTTTCTCTTTTTCTTCCTTTGCACGTCTTACAGTACAGATGAAGGCCAGGCTGTGTTTTTTAAGGCTAATTTGCTCTGCAAACAGGTGGAGTTAAGTAACATTGCAAAGCAGCATTACCTGCCTTTCTCCATCTTTTCTGGAGTGGCTTCTACGTGTCTGCTCCTCTGGGATGCACTTGTGTCTGACTTCCCTGGACACAAACACCTGAGTGCTAATGGGAGTCAAGAACTATGTCCCTTCAACCAGAATCTGTGTAATACAAAAATAAACTTGTTCTCAGTTTGGCGATGTTGTTCAGGTGGTAATCAGAGTCTCATCCAAGATCCAACCCTTGTGGCACCAGATGCTGAGAAGCACAGGTGATCCTGTCTGTTACAACCTCAGCACACCAAAAGAAACAAATACATGAAGCTCAAAAGTGGGACTATGCCAAAAAAATAAATCTCCAAGCTGAATTATCTTCAGAACTAGTTTTGATCTGCATGCACAGTACAAATCTCTTCAGAATAGGTTATTAATTCATAGTGTGAAAAGAAACAGCTGTTCTGTAAAAAATTAAATACTGTAATTAAAACCTGTAATTTCTTATATCAGGCATTGGAAGATACATGTTGAACATTGGTCAACCTGTCTAGTTCATCAAGTGCTGCGGCCAAATAACTGAAATCAAACCACTGGCAGCGTTTCCTGGCCACTGATGTGCCAGTGCTCTCTGCTTTTGCAAAGAGGGTGATGCTGAGCTGGTGGTGGCTTGGTGGCTTCCTGCATGCAAGTGTCCTAACTAGTTAGTTATTCCAGTAAAGGAGGTTACTAACCTAAAAACAGAACTGTAAAATCACCTCTTTACAAGAAAAACTCTCCTATCAGCCTGGGCTGCGCGGTGCTTGGGCTGCAGCCACTTGACCTGCACAGTGCTGTCACCAAGCTGGCCTGCCTGCTGCAGGGATGTTGTCTGCCAGCACTGAGGGACTGAGTGCATCTTCTGTGGGCGCTGGCCTTGCCAAGGTCTCTGCCAACACCCATGTGTGACCTGCTCAACTTCACGGCTTTCTTCTGTGAAGAAAAACTGAGACACGGTTGTGCAAAAGGTAATGGCTCTGTTCTGGCAGGCTGAAGGATGCCACTGTATTTCCTGCTATGAAAAAGCTATTTCAGAGCTGAAGTGCTGTTCTCACAGATATACTAGTCCTGCTCTAATCCAACTCGGACCTTTTGCTTCCTTATTTGTACAACAGTCTGGAGCCCGGGGGCTGGAATGTGCTGTGCTCTGCCCAGAGTGCTGCTTCCCTGGCAGAGGCTGAGGCACAGGCCACTGAGCCATAGAACACTTCATCACAAAGCTGTCATCAGTATAAAAGCATGGGCTAGAGAATTAGAAAAATGTTCCTTTCCAGGTAATAGTTAAAGCAGGCTGTGTGCTGCTCCGTGTCGCAGAGTGCCTCTTCTTCTCCAGTATTGCAGAAGTGTATGTAAGTGAGCAATTAGGTATTACACTTGGCACAGGGCTGAAGGAAAGCAATGTGTTTCCATGCAACCTTTGAATCCCTGTCTGCATCGCTTGTGTAGGCTGAGCTGTGAGCCAGCTGCCAAGAGGACAGCACAATTTTCAGGTTTGTATTAAAACACTGCAGCTGTACGCCAGGATCCTGCTTGTTGCTTTCTTTTGCCTGAGCTTCCTAGCTTGTCCTATTCAAATGCATGAAAATTAATAACTTTCTGTCCACCTTTCCTATTTATGGAGTACAGCAGCTCTGTGCAGCAAGCCAAGTGCTCAGGGCCCTTGGGTACAGCTTCTTACCCTGTATATACACAATTTAGTTAAGAGGGGGAGAAGGCAGTTTATTATAAACATTGAACAGTGGGCGGCATCATTAGCTTTAAAAAATCATAACTAACTCCCCAGGTGGTTGTCCTAATGTGTTCTGGGCTTTCTCTGCATCCCTGAGATGAAAAGAAAGCCTGAACACGTGAGGGCGGGATGCAGCACAATGAAATGTTGAGTGCTGCTGTTGGTGGCACAGCAAATTCCACTCTGCCAGCATCAGTCTCAGATGGCAGAAGTGCTGCCCATGTTGTACAAGGCAGAGGCTGGGGACTAGAGCCTTTCCTTCCTTCCTGCTGCCTTTCTCATTTGCTAGGCTGTGATCTAAGGCTCGTGGCATGTTGCAGGCCAGACATCATCATTGTAGCAGTCCTCTCAGATTTTAGAGAATCTATGAATGGAATTGGCAGTAGCCTCCCATTTAGCCATCATCTTCCTTGTTCCTACTTGGACATTCATGCTCTATATCAAATGAAAGAACTTCTTCTAGCCAAAGGCTTCCTTCCCATTTTTGTCCTAAAGGAACACTGCTCAGTTGAGCAAACCTGCCTCATCACCCATGGCAGCACTCACAGCCCTGCTGGTGTGCAAATCACTCTGCTTGACATCTGTAGGGACGTGTCCTTGGGAGTAGCAAAAGCTCACATTAACAGCTGATGTATCAAAGTGCTCCAAAATTTACACATTTACTTAGAAGTGTTGGCAAGGAGAACTGGCGTTAATTATCAGGGAGAAAAGTGAAAACCATCATGGGCAGCTGCACTGAGTCTGGGCAGAGGAGCTGTTTATTCTGACTCCTTTCCAGAACAACAAGTTTAGGTGATGTCAACACTCAGGTAGGTAACTGCAACTCTTGTTATCCTTGTGAACAAAAGCTTTTCTGAAGTGCCAAGGACCAGAGCACTGGTAGAAAGTGCTGCTCCATGGACTGGGCCTTGTGCAAGGGTGAGGGAGCCTGAAGCAGCACTGGCAAACTGCCTGCCAGGGCACTACAAAGGGACTGCACTGACCCCCAGAAAGAGACTTCGGAGAGGGAAAAAGAAGAAGAATGGCTTACAGGAGCTGTCGCCAATGCAGCAGCCCTGGCACAACCTGCTGTTTTCTCCCTAGACTGCCTTGCAAATATCCTGGACAGGGTCAGGGCCACAAAATGGGGAAGACCCTGTGGTTCCCCCTCCCCTCTCTTGTCAGTACCATGACAGCTGCCACATTGTCCTGCCCTGCTCTGTACCATCCATGAGTCAGGTCATCTGGGCAAGAGTTGCCCCACCAGCTGTGCACTGGACAGACAAGGAAAAGCTGGAATTACCTTTCTACTCATGGCATGAAAGTCAACATTGAAGGACCATGCTGTTAGCTACCTTGTGGCAGCTGGAAGAGGTTTTGGACACAGAAACACCAAACATATTTAGGTTGATTATTATTTTGAAGACAAATCTTGTTGTGACAATGAACTATTTAACTTTGTAATGGGTCTCAGCGTCTTATAATTATGTACAAAAAATGAAGGCTCTGAACATTCAGAACCAAGACAAAAATAAAAATAAAGTACTAGCACATTTGGCTTAGTCTAGCAGATTTGGCTGACACATTAAAAGAACTAACAGAGGTGCTATTTATTGCTATTTATGTGAGCTGGTGATCAGCACTACACATGCAACACCAGGAAGAGCATGGCAAAACTGAACTTCCTGTCCCTTACAGGAACCCATGAAAAGCCTTTAATTTAAACCCTGTGAACCCATTCAGTCGTAGTTTGGGTTCTAGTAATGATTTCCCCACAGTACATTGCTGTGTGGAAGATATGGCCAATCCCCTTCCTGACAGAAATTCAAGGTCTGTGAAGCAAAGCCTCCATTCCCTTTTAATTCACACAAAGTGGTCCCCAAACAAGTCACAAAACCCTGGGTGAAGTCGAAAGAGCTAGAAATTATAACCCAGGGCAGAGCAGATGGTACAAGTCAAAGTGAGTGAGTTACTGCTCCTTTGATCCCACCATCTGGGCCCCCTCCCACCTGCCCTGCAACCAAACCCTGGGCAAAGTTGTTGCTCACCCCCAAAGCTCTGGTCCCCACCAAGCTGCCCAGCAGCATCTGACAGTCTTGCACAAACACATTTTATAATTAAAGCACTGAAAAGAGAGGGAAGACACCATTAGGAGGACTCTAGTCCTCTTTTTGCAACCTTAACCCTGCTCCTGTTCAATCTGGCAGAACAGCACTGTCACCTTTCCCCAGGATAATGAACTTGGCTCTGCCAGACCCTTTCCTAGGGAGGTGACATATCTAACGAATTCTGACCCCTGTTACCATCAAGCACAAATTGCTTCAGAATTGCCTTGACCTGATCACGTGGGTCATCCTCGGTCCTGGTCATCATCCTCATTACGTCTCCTCTGCAGAGCACACTTATGAATGCTACCAGGCTGCAAAACATTCCCTCTCTTCATCCTGCTCCTTGAGCTGGACACTGGATGCAGCTCCGGTTGGCAGGGGGGGCCCAACTCCAGGCACAACAACCAGGGCAAAGTTCTGGGCTGGCCCTTACCATGATGGGCACAAGCAGGAGGCACAGCCTGGGCCTGGTGGGCTGGATCCTCTGACTGAAGAGTGCCCTGGAGAGGACAGGCAATGCTCACAAGCACTGGGGCAAGTGCGTGTTCCAGGAAAATTTCCAGGCCAAGTTCTCTCCTTGCCTGAGACTTCACACTCCATTTCTCTTTGTTTTACTGTCCAGTGGTTGGCTACCAGCAGAATGAAGGTCACAGCCCAATTCATTAAAAATACCCACCCAATTATCTGTTGGATCATATTTATCCTTTATTTTCCTGTTTGTAAGTAGTCTTGGAAGGCACAGGACCACTCACCTCAAGAAGGCAGCCAGTCTGGGAATATGGTGTTTTTACTGTTGCCTGCTTTCTCCCAAAAAATGCCATGAGAGGGCTCTGATCTCCCTTTTAAAGGGATCTCATAGTCTTCCCTTTGAGGGTGCAGCGAGGTCTCCTGCATGGAACAATCTCTTCACAGCATAATTATTCTCTCACGGCCTCAGAGACCATGAGGCTCCTGACATTCTTCACTGCCTGGAGAGGGGTAATTTTTCATTGCTTTCCTGAGGACCCTTGTACTTTGCAACAGTAATGGAGCATCCAGCTACACCAAGCTGCAGCCTACAGCTTATTTTTATCTCTTGATGGGCATAAGCTGAAGGACTTCCAGCTAAGATCAGGAAAATGAGGACATATAAGCAAAGCTAGTAAGTACATAGAAGAAGCCCCTAGCAAACAACAGATTCTATCATAGTGCATGCAACATGTTTTTGAAATTGCATAATAACAAGATATGCTCTACTAAATACTAAATAAAAAGTAACAAGAGAGCTGGATGTCAAGTTACATTACAATAAATAAACTCTGAAATACAGTCAGCAGTATCATACATGCTTTTAACTTCTGTCTCCACCTACAAATCTAGTGGACAGTCCAGCTGCAACTGGTATGGGACTGTGTCAGTTGAGCTGCTGTTTGGGAAAGACATCACTTCATCTCTGGGATACATACTAAGGAAAACAGAGCCTAGAAACTGTATTTTGGCAGGATCTGCACATCTCCAGCTAGTTGCTGTATTTTTTCACATAGTTTGTTTAAAAGAAAGTAGCTGTAACAGAAACCACTCTTGCAAGCAGCTGGTAAGAGCAGAAAAGGATTGAAATTATAGCTCCTATTTGAAGGGCTATTACATGAAAGAAATGTTTTCAAATACTTCTGACATCTAACATCTAATTTAACTTAGCAAAATAGATAAGCAACAATCTGCAAGCCTGAAAAATAAAAAAATCTGTGTTTCGCCAAACCTTTCCAGTGATTTGCAAAAAAATAAGTACTTTAATTTCAAGCTTTAAAAAGGGAAGTATTTCTGAGAATGAAAACGTACAGCAAAAAACAAACTCTCTTTTAATTTAATTTTCTGGTAGCATTCCCAGTGCTGCTGCTGAAGGGCAGGCAGGCTGGGCTGCCTGCTCAGCCTTACACAGAATATGGGGAGAGGGGGGAGGTACAAACAGAGTTGAGGACACTGCCCTGGGTAGGGCAAATCCCTGCTCCCGAGACAACTGAAAGCCTTCGTGCCCTGCAATTATTTCTCTCTTGTATCAGACAATCTGCACTTAGGTGATGGAGTAAAAGTCAGTTGAATTTCTTTGGCACAGTTAGGTTGGCAAAAATTAGGTTGATGTTGTTTGCTCCAGACAGGGTGGGTCTCTTTTCTCTTTTCTCTTTTCTCTTTTCTCTTTTCTCTTTTCTCTTTTCTCTTTTCTCTTTTCTCTTTTCTCTTTTTTCTCTTCTCTCTTTTCTTATTTCTCTTCTCTCTTCTCTTCTTTTCTCTCCTTTTCTTTTCTCTTCTCTTTTTCTTCTCTTTTTCTTTCCCAACCCTAAAATTCAAATTAGGCTCCAGCTCAAAGCCTTTACCACCAGGGCATGAATGCTAAATAGCCTGTTCCCAGTCCAATCTGTTCACTGCTTGGCTAATGATTATTCTCCATAGAAACCTCACCAGAGTCAGTTATTATTCTCTCCTCATGCACTTGTATCTCTCTTGTATTTATATAAGATTAAGTAGCCCTGTTAAGTTTTTACCTCTCTGATTGGAGCTTATTTTAACCTCAATTAAGCCATCAGCCTGGGTTTCTGAAGGCAGAGTAATAGCATAGCCATTATCATTCTCTCCACCTTTTGTATGAAAATGATGTTGAGGATTGGTTGCTTTGGGGATTGCTCTGTGGCAGGTAACCAACGCCGAGAGTCGGGGAGGATAAATGGTGCCAGACTCCCAGAGGTGCCGTGGCACTGTGTAATTATTGTTCCAGACAGCTGAAAGCAGCAGGGTTTCTGGTTCCCCTGCTTAGTTTCAGTCTGCCATGATTGCTGGCACAGAAAGATGCTGATTGTAAGTAAACATCAATTATGCCCTGGTACCCCACTGCTAGCATCTCTGGGCTTTCAAGAAACAGAAGCACAATGCTGTGCTTGGCTCTTACTACCAAAAAAAACCACCTATATGGAGTTCAACTTCCAGGTTTTTGTCTTGCTTGGTCAAGGAACATTGCTCCTAAATTCCATATTCATGAATAATGAGAGTTATGGTCTCTTTGTACCACTGCTTATACTCTGTACTTCAATGTTGTTGCTAATACAATGACTAAAGTACTTATTCTTTGAAGGAGACATACTGAGGTGATGCAGCAAGCAATTCTGTTATCTGCTCTGGAGCAGAGGAATCATTTTAGAGTCTTTAAAAGAAAAGAAAAAAAAAGCAACCAACCAACAAGGCAAATATAACTTATCAATCATCCTATATGTCAAGGTAATTTTTTTCAGATGATGTGTTTTTTTAAATGTCAGCCTATTCCTTACCCTTTTTTGTGTGGCTTTGGGATTTCTTTTTTTCATTGCTAAAGGAGGCTTAAAAATGCAGAGCCCACAGTGTGGCAGACTACAAGCCCTGCTCCTCGGGTTGTGTGGACAGTTACAAAGCGATTTCCGTGGCACTCGAATGCAGCCTTCGACGCTGATGGAATTTCACTGTGCTGTGATTGCACCGCACTGCAGTGAAATGGGTTCAATTTGATTATCTGGCTATTCCATTTCGCCTATATTTACAACCTGCCTGACCTCTGGGGGAAGGGGAGGACAGGCAGCCAGTCATGCTGGAGACATTTCAAAAGGTCAAAGCAATACAGCGTTTACCACTATAATTCACAGGCTCTACAATTCGGAGATAGTGCTCTCACGACAAAAATTGGCAGATGAACATAGTTAATGTGAAATATTTATCTATTCCCAGAGCAAACACAGAAAATAGAGAATGTTTAAAAAATTCTCCCCTTTCTCCTTTTGGAACATGATGATGTGTAAGTGCATAAAACAGTGTGCAGACAATACCTTCTTTTTCAGAAGTTGCCCTTGGCTGGTGCCAAAAGGTTTGTGTTTGACTGGCTGCCTTGTCCACAGCCTTGGTGCTGATGTTAACACATTTACAGCCCCATGGGGATGATTTTGAGTGTGTTGTTGCTGATGATACTGCTCCCAGATAGGTGCTACCCTCTGTACCTCCACCATCTGTGCTCAGCAGTGAGGCCTCAACCTCCCTCCAGTGTTGTACCAGCAGCTTGGGGGTGAGTGGGGGCAGAAAGTCCTCTGCAAATCTTAATTAAACTTCACATGCAGTCCTCCTGTCTTGAGATACAGATTCATTAAGGTCTTAAACAACCACCACTCATCCCAACTGGTTAGCTAATAAAATGGTGCGTTGACTCCAAAGCACTATTTAAAAATTCTTGTATACTTTATAGGCCTCAAAAGTCAGAAAGTAGGAAAAAGCATCTTCATGCTTATGAAGCTTGTGCAGCTGCCTGTTTCAGAGATTTCCATCCCTCCCAAGCCTGGACCCCAGGCCCAGGTGGCCATGCAGTCTGGATCTACATTTTGCACTTCTAACCTCTGTTTTTAAACACTGTTTGGTCTTAAATCTCCGCCAAAGTTATGCCTTCTGGTACTGGGGACAGAGGTGCTGTGAGTTACAAGAGTTTTATTTTGAAAACTGGACTGGTTTTTGTTTGTTTTAAAATGAATACTTTGCACTTTGTATGGTATCCCCTGAGAACTTCTGTCTATCATTTTACATGTTATTAGATTAATACATGAGAGTGGAGTCTGAGAGGCGGCTATAGGACTTACTTCTTAGCATCTTTCATCTTTGCAGGAAAGATATTTGAAAGGCAGCCTAAGAGAGCAGAGCAGTTTGAAATAAGGTACAGCCTCAGCTCTGTGAGTCAGCACAGATCAGCACTATGAAGTGGTTCACACGGGGAAGCATCTCAGTTAGACGCTGCATCATGTCCCAAAAGGATCACTTGAGGCTCACGCTGCCTCTCCCTGCAGCTGCCATGAGCTCCTGGTCCTGTTAATCTCTAACAGAGGTCTCTGGTGACACCCAGACCCCGCACAGAGCCAGGCAGAGGAGTTTTCTGTGTGGGACAGGGGCAAGCACTGGCTTCACTAGTGCTGGACAGATTCTTTCAGGAAGAAAATAATTTTTTTTGTATAGCTCCCTCTGCTCCAGTCAACACTGCATTACCATCTTCCACCAGTGCTCACATGGGTATTTGATGACACACAGAAACTATAGCAGCTTGCAGGGAGGGGAAGAAGAGGAAATGAGACCTATGTGCTATTGAAAATTATAAGCCAAGTGAGCAGGGTAGAAAAAGTGCCAGAGGCACAGACCATGCTTATGAAGTGTGTTCAAGTCTTACCCACAGAGCATCTTTTCTGCAACCCAGCTCAGCAACACAGAGGAAGAATCCAGCTTGGACCAAAGAGCAGCTCTCTGGTTTGAAGGTGTTTGAAAGCAGCTTCTGCTTACACGCAGGGCTTAAAAAACTTTGCCCCAGAGGAAGTAAATGCTGCTTTAAGGTCACAGTACCGGGCACTAACTGTGAGTTTCCATGACCTGGGAGCAGGACATGATCAGGCAAGTTGCTTAGGGGTGTCTCATCCCAACTCAACCATTGGGACACTTCTGGGGTTTTCTCCTACATGGTAAAGGCTGCAATTTGTCCTTACCTCCAGATTCTTTTAATAATTCTCTCTTTATCTCCTTCCATTTCTTTTTCTTCACCTTGTATTTTATATTTCCCATCATTCAGCAAGAATCGCTCACCTCCTTCCACCCCTTTCCCAAGGCATTTCAACATTTATAATTATGAACACTGTAGGCAGTCCAAAGTTCTTTAATACAAGAGCATTTTCCAGTGGATTATAAACCCATCAAAAGCAGAAGAGTTTGACAAGATTTGCTGTGTGGGATTTCTGCTTTGGTTTGTACTGTTTGAGAGGCACTATCACAAAACCTGCTCAGAGAAACCTCAGGAGGAGCTCAGAGGAAAACTCTGAGGTGACAGACCTTTACTTGGGAGCATTAGCATATTTATTGTTCAGGGCAGAAATTTAGAATCTTGCTGAGAGGTCTCATGTTAGTGATGGGATTTTGTCATTTCCATGCAGCTTGACCAAATTTGGCCAATTTTTGAGTCTGTGGAAAACTTTCAGACTGCACATGGGCAATAAATTCCAGCTGGAGTGTGCCAGCTAAAATATCTTTGCACTGAACATGCTCCCCTTGAGGGGCCATGAGATGCCAAATGAGCTTTCTACACCTCCCCTTGTGGGGCGCAAACACTGGGGGGCAAAAGACCAAATTAAAATTATTTCAGAAACCTTAATTTTAGAGGTCTCCTTAATTAATTACTTGGTTCAATGACCCTACTTGAAGCTGTGCAGATAAACAAGATGAAGATTCCCACTGTAACAGAGCCATTGGAGAAAAAATTATTTGCTGTACTTTAAGTATGCAAAATAAAGATTTTGCAAGAAACATTCTCATATAACCAAAAATGTCAAAGGTATGTCTTTATTGTTGGTCAAAAGAATTGTTTAATTATTTTTTACTCCACACTGCATTGATAAGATTTACACACTAGTTCAAATGACAGAGTTGCTTAAAAGAGCAAAATTATTTCTTTACAGAAAAAGGTTGTGTAGCTGGCATAAGCACATCTTGGCTGGGCTCTGTCATGGATTGTGTATAATATTACATTGCCAGGACACAGGATAGAAAGGAGATAAGCCCATCAGGCTAAAGCTTGGGGTGGGGAATGCTGACAAGGGTGAGAGACAGCATCTGTAGGAGTTTCTCCCCTCGAGCTGTCTGGAAACCAGGCTCAGCAAAAACCTTTGTAAAAGTGAAGCAAGGAGTAAAAATAACAAGGAATAAAAAAATTAAAACAAGACAAAAACACCCACATCAAGAAACAAATGCGTCTCCAAGGCAGGATAAGAAAGCAACGCAGGGAATTTTTCTGCAGATAAGAGAACTTGGTAAAAAATCCCCAGACTCTCCATCCTGCAATTCATGCACTGGTGATGAGAGGATGGAGGATTGCACAGCCTGTGAGTGCAGCCACACCTCACCCCTGTGGGGGAGGACCCTGTGTTGTTCTTAGAGCTCACTGAGAGCATGGCTGCTGCAGAAACTGACAGGCAACAAGGGGTCAGAAGGTACAAAACTCTGCCAAAGCCACTCTGAACTGTCAGGCATGTGCACACTGAGTGGAGCCAGCAGAAGGTGGGTGGTGGAGCCACAGTCTCCAGGTGCCAGAGGCAGATCCGGGCCAGGTGAAGGAATGCCCATGAGCCACAGGAAGAAATGTCATACAACTGACAAAAAGTTGCTTATAGAAAATGTTTGAAGGAAAAAATACCCTATAGAGCTTCTTGTTAATAAAGTTCCTTTCCTATTTTTCTTTATTTAGTTCCAGCTGTGAGCAGAAGGAAAAGCTTTAAAAAGGAGGCAAGCAAACCTTTAACCCTGCATGGATTCCTCCAGGCTGTTAACAGCTCTCCAAACAACTGCAGCTACACAGCCTTGACATTCCTGATCTTTTACAACAAACTGGGCATTGAAACAAGATTTTCCATGTTTGCTTCTTCATGTTACAAAAATTAGAAAGGAACAAAAAATTACAGGCTGCACCAAAACACACAGACCCAGAGGGACATTCCTGAGCGTCCGCCCTGAGCCTGACCCTGGTCTGGCACATGTAACTCGAGCTGCTCTGGAAATGCCAGCCATGTCAGTGGTCATCACAGGTTTTCCTGCCAGGGCTGTAACTCCAGCAGCAGGTTGCTGAAGAGCCACAGAAGAACTGCAGGAGCCTTGTGGTACAAATGGACAGTCAGTGCCACCATTCCTGTCATCCACAGCTATAGGCTCTCTGGAACTTTGACCTGATGGAAGCAGAATCACTGTAGAGATAAGGCTGGAGGGGACTTGTGGAGGTGAGCCAGGGATGCCTAGAGGAGGCTGCCTAGGACCATGCCCAGATGGCTTTTAAATATCTCCAATGACAGAGACTCCGCCACACTCCTGGGCACCCTGTGCCAGTGTTTGGTCACCTTCACAGTGAAAAAGTGTTTCCTCCCTTTCAGAGGAAGACTTGCACTACCTAAAGTATTTTGAGGACTTAGGCTTTAGGCTCTTGTGAAGAAGCAGGAGCAGAAGGGAATAAAACCCACTCTGCCACTGCTTCTTTGGTGGCTGGCAGGCAATGAGTCTCCAGCCTCCTCCCTTCCTATCACAATTTTACTGACTATTGGAATAGTGGCTGTACCCATAGACAAAGCAAAAATGAACATTCATGCCCAAATTGTTAACAGATGTTGGGAACATCTCAGAAAACACATGAAGCCCTAAATTGGTCTTTCACTGAGATTAATATTAAAATGTCATCCCTGCATGGTGCAGTTCACAGCAATCTGCCAAGACAAAGAAATCCATTACAAAGTTAAGGCTGTGCTGTAAGTCCAAATAAGGGAAGAGAAAAATGGAAGTTTACCCTAAGTTATCCTTAGCTCACCTTACTGTGTCTAGATGTGGCAGGTTGTCAAAGAGCTCTCCAAGAGCCTTGGGAGCAGGTATGCAGCAGATCAAGTTTTTCAGCTCCCAGCTGGGCAAGACGTCACTGGTGCTTGCAGACTGGAGCTCACTGGGAACCTCAGCAAAGCCTGGCTGGATTTTAAGCCTGTATTTCTCCTGACATATTTAGGCATGGGGTGAATTTGCAAAAACCCCAACACTACAGGTTTTATACAGAGAGACATGGGACTTTTGTTACTGTCTTGCTGCCCCTTCCAGAAGTTTTGGAAGAGAATTGCTCACTAAAGAGACCCCCACAGAGCATCCTACCATTTGTTAGCTGATTTATAAAAGAAAGAAAGAAGAAAGTGTCGGCTTAAAGGCAATACAAAAACCATAAAAATTTGCATTGATTATGATTTGACACCACAAACTGCCTACTAGGCATGTACACAAAACCCGCACTTGGGAAAGAATATTGCATTGGGTAGGAGTGAGAATGTGTGTAATAGGGTTGTGGAGTCAATGACTTCAAAAGAAAATGAACATGTCCAAAGAAAAGGGGTATTCGAAGAACAATTTAATCTCCTCCTACACTTTGGCGCTTTTTGTAACAATCGTGGTGCAAAAGAACTCTCTTCGGGCACAGGTTTTTAAAGAAAGGCTTTGAGATGTTTTGCCTTAGAAAACAGTACCTATCATGCAGCAGTAGAAGGAGATCATGGTGGGCAAGAGCTGGTTACAAAGAAGGAAAAAGACAGAAGCCAAAGGGAGCTGGGAAAGGTCAATAGGCATGAGTGGAGCACAAAGCAGACTCCAGCAACTGCAGCATCATTCTGCTCTTATGCCAGTACTGTACTTGGTTGAAAACATGGTGCTTTTCTGTTCGCTGCAGCATAACCCGCAAACTTGCAGGCTTACTGTGCCAAAAAACCTTCAAATCAACATGCTGTATATTTATATCATTAAAGAATTAAGAGGCCACTTCATTCATGGTACTTAAGTCGATATATTCAAGACATAAACATGTTTTGAGTGACAAGACTTAGTAAAGTTATTCCATAGTTACCTACTATGAAATTTCTCTGAAACTTCTGACTGACTGTTGCTACAGGTGTATAAGGGCACAGCTGGAATACTCACTACAGCAAACTCGTGATCCTGCAAGTCTCCATATTTGCACACATCCCTACACTCCCCACATCCCTCTGAGATCAAAGATACCACCTTGTCCTGGTTCTCAGCACAGCAAGAACTGAAACTGGAAGTGACACGTTTAGAGAGCGGCCCTTTACCGCCAGCACAGGTGGCGCGAGTTTCCACTCGTCTTGATATTAAACAGGTCTTAAACAGTAGGCAATTTCATAAGTTTCTTTTAACTGGAAAGTGTCTGGAAAGCAATGAAAACCTCACAGAGAAGTTTTTGTGAAATGTTAGAGGGAAACATCTGTTGTTTGAAAACCTAATAGGAGGGAAGCACTGCAGTAAGAACTTTCCCTTTGGCGGGTTTTTCCCATGCCAGGAAGTGCTCCGCTGGGACTCTCACTCTTGCCTGCCTGCAATGCTGGTGGTTGAAGGTTTTGACTGCAAGAACTGTAGAATCTAAAAGTACCAGAGGTTCAGGCAGGACCTGAGCCACGAGAGAGCAGATGGGGTGAGGCAGCTCAGCATCGCACATAAGAAAACATTGCATCCTAGGAAAACAAGGCCACACAACTTAGCACCATTTTGCCTTTAATTTGTTGTATTTCTAGTAGAACTTGACCTTTAAGCACCACTGCTGTTCATTAAATTATGTTGCTTGACAGGAAAAAAAAGTTTATTTCAGAGTCTGTCACTCAACTGAAGTTTACTGAGGTCATCAAGGAACATTCCAAATACAGAGAATAACAGGTAGAAATTAATCAGAAGCACTTACAGTATAGACAGATCCCACACATTCCTCCTCTCAGTATGTACTACCACCCACAGCTCACTGGGCAACTCAGACACAGCTTATCCTAAGGGATAAATTTGAGATGGCTCCTGAAAAGCTGTTGCTTCTGCTACAGGTGCAGCCCTGGCTGCTTCACTGGGGCTTGGGGAGGGAAAATGGCACTTTTAGAGCATCATGCAGCCAGTGTTTCAGCCTGCCCTGACATCCTCTCCCACCCCAACCCCAGGCAGAAACATGCTATGGGTCCCCAGTTTGTCAGAATTTCAGAACCCCTTGACAAGAGCAGTTTGGTGATGCAGTGGGTCCTAGAAAAAAAAAAAGAAAGAGGTTGTTTTTCTATTTAGACCTAAGGCTTGAGCTATATCCTGAGTCTGGTGTATACCTCAAGATTATTTATATACAAATCCAGAAGATCTGAATTAGATCAAGACAAGCAAGACAAGTCATACTCAGTCAGATTCTCTTTTCTCCAGTCATTTCTTTATTTTTCAACTCAGACTGAGGGTAGCAATGGCTGGTAACCTCCCACATCTGGGGAAAGAGGTTAGCAGGAGGAAAACTGCGAAAGTTTTTCTCTCTATCTTATGAATAAGGGATGACCAAAGCAGAAAACAATCACAGTCTTGGAAGACTTCTGTTAACTCTGTTCAGCTTAGGGCAAATTTTCAGAGCCAAAGAAACTGGTTTTAGTGTTGTGCTGTCAGCTTTAAACTGCTTGGTGTGACTACTTTGGGTAGAATAAACAGCTTTTGTTTCATTCCTCTGCTGTAGTTGACTGCTGCATGCACTGGTTTATTGGATTAAAACATACAGATTAAGGGGATAAAGTAATCAACAAACAGGCATGGAGCTTCACTAGGCTGGGGCAGATGGTGGTGCTGTGCAGGCTGCCAGCATAGCACCCATACCTGGCAGCTTTGCTCCTCCCTGGGCATGCCTCTGTCTGGGCATCACACCATGGGCAACACCATGGCACACACCTGGGTGAGAAGTCACATCCATGTTCTCTGCTCCTGGACTCTTCTTCTAGGCTTGTGTGGGTCCATTTTTCCTGGAAAAAGCCTCAGATGAACTCAGTCCAGGGCCCATGACACAAAGCCCTATATATAGGACATGCAGGCTTTGGTTAGTCACATGTTTTCATGGTCCTATTTAGCCAAAACCAGATGATTGGCATGGGATGGAGTTAATGCAGAAGGCAAACCTTAAGCAGACACTCCATGGAAAATCCGCACTGATTTCCACAGATACAAAGGCCACGTGCTGGTGTGCAGGCTGCTGGAAGCACTGAGGCACTAGCTGACATCAGTTTTTGCAACCCTCCAACCTTTAAACAACAAAAAAACCAAAAAAACCCAACAAAAAAAAATCCCCCTTGGTTTTGGGGGGAAGAGGAAAAGTGACCTGTGCACATAGAGGCACTTTCTTGCTCAGGCATGGGCTCAGCCACATACACTGCTTTTCCTCTGAGTAATCTCCAGAGACACCACGCTTGAGTTGTGCTAGCTCTTTGCACAGGCTGTTTGCTGCTGTGTTATATCCTCACGGTATTTGCCATAAGCCAGGCTCCTAAAAGGCTTAGCGTGAAGTCCCTTATAGGAAAGCTATTTGGCATTCATCTGCTGCTCAGTTCCAAGGAAGGTTACCTCAAATAGGCTGCAAAATCATGATGCAAACACCTACAGCTTTACATTACTGAGCTAAGTCAGCTCCACCCACCTCAGAGCCTGCAGGAGAAAGGGAACAAGTGCCTCCACAACCCTCCTGCAAAGTGCTCTGTCCTCCCTGGCAGCAGAAAGACTGATGTGTTCACAGAATCACAGACTATTCTGAGCTGGAGGGTACCACCAAGTTCAACCCTCAAGCAAATAGCCTCTATTGGGATTGAATTTATACACTGACATCAGCTCACAAGGCAGGCAGTGTCCTTGAGCACAGAGGATTAACTTCCTGAGTGACAAATTAAGAATAACCATCCCATCATCATTATTAGTCTAAAAAATTCAGAATGTAGCAGGAAATCTGACCTCTGTAATTAACTTTTTCTCCAAGGCTGAAATCACATGAAATAAAAAGGCTCCAGCTTCTGACCCAAAGGCATGTTTTTAACCTCCTGCAAATACACAAAGATGATGCAAAATGCCCATATTTTATCTGCAAATGTTATACTGGGCTAACAGCCCAGGGTGAAACAGATGGGCACAGGTTCTAAAAGCAAATAATGTGTCCTGAAACACTATTTCAGCATGTGTTCCTTTTAGAAGTGTGGCCTAAAGATAAATTCTAGGTGCACTGATGGACAGCAGCTCCACCTCTAAGCGAAGTCAAGCCTGTGCATTCCAGAGCCACACCCTCTGCTGTACAAACTACAAAGCCCAACCCATTCCTACCTGTGCAGTGCAAGCCACTTTCTCCAGCCTCTGCCCCTTTTGTCTCCTTTCAGTTGTCTTGATTTTGTGGACTGAAGCATATGGACATTTACTGTAGGAGACTTTTCCCTCACAGAAGCCCCAAGTCTTGAGTGAGGTCATGAGCTTTGCATGAATGGCTTAGCCTTCACTAATTAGGAACGCTTTTTTAAAGTATATATTTTTTAGGCTATACTGACATCTGCAGGTGCACCATAATGGATTTTGGAAATTAGACATGCTATCGTTGAAGAATCAGCCTCCAGGTTTGCAATGAAAAGGATGATTGCATCACTCTGAGTGAAGGGAGCAGAGGAGCAGGGCCAGCTCCCACGAGAGGGTGCTGCGCACTGCAGGGCCCAAGCTCTGCTACTAAACCCTCCCTGGTGCTAACAGTAGACTCACTCCTTGTTCACGGAATTGTTCTCAGGCCAGTAGATCACAGCAGGCCAACTTTGTAAAGAACCTGCAAGGTGCAGCTGCTCAGAATTAGCTGAGGGTTGCATTTAGTGATATTTTGGCTGGTATTCAAACATGTATTGACCAATGTTGGCCTTAGTTTAAACAATAGCCACAAAACCCTACATTTGGAAAAATGCAGAATATTGTAGATGAGAATGAGGGTGAAATTAACTTAGGTAATTTTTACTTGAATTTATAAATACACATTGAAATTGTATTCAGCCAGAGCATAGTGCATTTTGCAAATATTCTCAGTTTTCTACAGTTCTGATCTTATTATGAACAAGTGAACTTCTCTGATGCTGGAAAAGTTGTCTCCACACTGCAGCAAGATGTCACATGTTCTTCAAAATCAAGTGGGGTTCAGAGTGCCTTGCCTTTAATGAAGCTGTAAACAAAAAATCCATGAGAGATGCCACTTGAAATAGATGAACGACAGGTGCCAAGACAGGTGGGAATTTCTGCCACCTAATCCATGCCTGGAAGTTGCAGAACTGAAAGAAATTGGCTGAAGCTTAACTACCCACAACAATAGTATATCATAACAGTTTTGTTAAGATGAGTTTTTCTTAGATCTGTTCTTCACGAAGTAAACAAACACACAGAATTATTCTCATTTACCTTCCAAAGGTTTTTCTGCCTTCTAAAAATATTCTATTACCAATACAAGACTCCCTGTAGTATCTCATCCTGAAAGTATTTTGAGGCATGAGGATTTGGACATCCATCATGTTGCTTCTAGGTATTATTAAACTATGAAAAAAGAATAAATAAATTAACAAGACAGACTCCTTTTTGTTTAAACAGAGAAACTTCCAGTATCTAAGTTGTGATTTGATAGCCTCATATCAAATTAAAATTTAGGCTCTTTGCCCATTTTTAGAGGACCTCACCAGACACCCAGGCCTGCCTGGCCACAGGGAGCCCGAAACAGGGGTCTTCAGGAACACAATTCCTACCTTATCCCTGCAAATTCTGCTTGTGCAGTCTCAGGATCTGCACCTCTGAGCCCTCCATACACCTTGACACTCATGAAGGGGGCAGTAGGGACTGATCCTGGAAGCTGCTACTTTTTAAAATGAGATTGCCATGGTTTGGTACCAGGAATTAAATGACATACAGATGAGCACAGTCAGGCTCTGTTCACTTCGGCTTTCCAGGTAGTCCTGCTGAAGGTAAAGCAGATACTGGAGCAGCTAAAGAGAGGGAAGTTGGACTGTGAGTGCACCAATGTTAGAAAGCCTTTTCCCCTGCCCAACCCAGCCACTCATCTGAGTGCTGCTTCAGTGCTCCTGCAGGTGCAGAGCTGCATTTGTACCATTTCCTGGAGCTGATCGAGCTGGTGGGTGCCTGGAGAATGAGGTGAGGTACCATTTCCCCTGTGAGCTGGACAGGAAGGGGTGAGGGCACCTCCTCTGCTGCTGAGTGCTAAGTGTCCCAACCACAGCATACAAGAGCAGGCAAGTCAGCTAACACAGCTGTACAGTGTCCAAGAGTCATGTCCCAGAGTCGGAAGCCTTTGAACAACTCAAAAAGTTGCTGCAGAGCTTAAAAATGAGCCCAGTCTGTGTTGGTGCGGAGTGCCAGCCAGCTATGGGTCAGGGGTGTGTGAGCATGAGAAGTGACCCCCTACTAACACCACACACCTCTCACGGTAAGATGTACAAAAAGGAGTTTTAAGACTTTATTTACTGACTATAAGTCATGGTCCTGAGTTATGTCCCTAAGCTCTCTGCACATTCTATGACTGCAGGGAGTCAAGCACCTCTGAACAAGGAATGATGAGAGCCAAGCTGCAGGGTAAGGAATCACCCTGCACAGCAATTAGGAAACATTCAGATCTGTCCTGTGCACTGGCCCATGTACCCAGAAAACAGAGAAGTCCTGCAGCAAGAGCAGTGGCTTATCTCTATCTGAGATTGACACCCTTGGAGCCTATATCCCTCAGGCAGAGCTGTCTGCAGCCTTTGATAAATCCTCCAATGGCACATAGCCTAATGAGGTAGGAGGCAGAAGTACAGCTCTCCATGGCTGTGGTGGCTTCAGGAATGTCCCTGCCAGTCCCAGGTGCTCTTGCAGTAAGGGTCTGAGCTGAGGGTAAGATGGCTTTTCCAGTCCCCACAGCAGAAGCCATTTCTTTTGGCTCACAATACAGGACAAGGCTGGAGAGTTGGAGCCTGAGTGGATCAAAGAGGCAGAAAATTCACTCAGCAAGTCAGGTACAGCAGCTCTGAGGCAGATTGCACTGAGGTCCCCTCTTCTATCCATTTAACCATCACAATGAAGTGCCTCAAATGGTCCTTCTGACTTGGCTGCACTGGGGAGAGAGGCTTTCAAACACTATATGCAGACAATAAAGGCTAAAATTGCTTGAATATCAGCAAATTTTTACTGCCTTCACTCAGTTTACACTGGGCATCTGGACAGAGACCTTGCCCCACATGTGAGCTGTGGAGCAGCTCAACAGCCCATCAGGCACATCCCAGGATGCTTGGCAGCATGGACTCTTCCAGGAGTTCACCTCTTAGCCTCAGTTTGCCATGTGGCTGTTTGCATCCTTGTACTCAAATTCAACAGTGCAAAAAGCACAACCTCAAACCAAGCAGAGTGTCCACCAACCCACAATTTCCATCACAGCTTTATACATGTGGAGAGAAAGCAAACCTCCTGTCTCTTGGATTCCACAAGAAAAGTTCTGGGGCAGGTAAACTCTGTGGTATACATCATACAAGGTGTGCAGCATGGCTGAGAGCCATGGACACCAGGCAACTGAGAAATAAAGGAGGAGAGGAGAGGAGAGGAGAGGAGAGGAGAGGAGAGGAGAGGAGAGGTGCTGTTCTCACTCTGACATCCCAGCAGTGGTGGAGACCTTGGGAAGTGGAGCTCAGAAGGACGCAAATGCCAACTTCTTGCTTTTCAGTGTCAACTTCTTGCTTTTCAGTGCCAAAAGGGTTGTAGTATAAATCACCTAACAGACAGAAGTGTAAAAGCCATAGCCCTAAAGGCCAGGGCAAAGCTTCCTCTTCTTCTGTTATGAAGATTACACATTTAATAAAACTTAATAAAACCAGGAAAATTGATTACATACAAGTCCTGTTGAAGGCCCTGGGCTGAGGACCTGGTTCACTTGCTGACATGACACAGATCTAGTTCAGCGAAGAGGGACATGAGGGCAGGAAAAATCCTCATCCAAACTCTGCTTGGTGAAAGTGATGAGGAGAAAAGAAAGAAAAAGGAACTGAGTCAGGAGCCAGAATGTATATTTTGGTTTGTGTTTTGTGATGGTCTAAACCTGAAGTCTGATCTGAAAACTTCTGAAATGCAAGGAATTCAAATTCAGGTCCAGACTCCATATATGGGTCCATTCCAACCAAAACAAAAAAGGACTAAGTCTTCTGCTGTCTGAAGATTGAACACATTTTTTTCTGCCAAATTGCCTATTATCAAGCAGAAATTTAGCACAATTTGAAAAAATATTTTTCAAAATAGGGGAGGGGTGGGGAGAGTGAATTACATTTACTTGAGTTTTAAACAGATATTTAATAGTCTAGATACAAAGGTGCTATCTATGAAGACATAAGACACTAGCCCAGCTCTGAAACTGAGAGTTTTCCAAGCTTTTAAAAAAACATTTTACACATTGTCAAAACAAACTACAGATAAACAAGCATACAACAGGTGAAAAATGTGACTGCAAGGGCTGTGATGACAGTTCTGTTTGCACAATACATTCATTTTAAGGTACTTGAGCATCTGCTACATATTTAATTCCTTCCTGCTAAAGACAATAAAGCAGGTGAGCATCACTTACACCTAAGACACCATATGGTTGTGAGAAGCTGGGAGGTTCATTCAGCAGAGAAAGAAATGCATTCCCTTCAGGGGAGAGCAAAGCAGATCAAATTTCTTCTTTGCACTTTATTATAATGACATTATTAATGCAAGTGATATAAAATAATGTACACAGAATACAGTGTCTGGGCTAAATTCTTCCTCTTCCTTGCTGTCAAGACATTAAAAAAGAGCCTTGCTTTGGGTTTTGTGGACAAATAAAGCATAGAAATGAAAGTTAAGAGCAGCTGATTTCCTCTGCCCTTTGTAAGGAATCCTCTTCTGTATTGTTAAAAGGAGACATTGGGCATGAAAAAGTGGCATCCAAGCAGGATTCTCCTACTGGAGAGAAGCTCCCAGATGCTCAGCTTAAAGCCTCAGCTGAAGACAGGAGAAGAAGAGGTTGCTTTGATTTGAAAATTCTTATTTATGATGACCCCATTCCCAGAAACACAGCAATGGCTGCATTTGCTCCCACTATTTGAGGCAAATTTTCATGTTTCGAGGAAAGCCATGATTAATCTTTATTCAGAATTATGTACACTGGGAGTATCATGTCCACTTTTGGACTGCCCACAACAAGACAGACCTTGATACACTGAGCTATGCCCAGTGGAGGCCACCAAGTTGGTTGGAGGCCGATGCATGTGGATGAGGAGAGGCTGAGAGGGGCCTGCCCAGCCTGGAGATGGTTGGCTGTCAGGGCTCTTGCTGCTGTCTACAGCTACAGGGGGGCAGGGGTGAAGGAGCCAGATACTTTTAAGTGGTGCACAACAAAAAGCAATGAACACAATCTGGAACCTGGAAAATTCCACTTAGCTACTAAGTTGGACTTTGTCTGCTGTGAATGGGGTTTGGGTGAAATCTCCCAAGGTTACTTCTAAATTACATCATTCTGCAATGCTAAAACTGGAGGAACAATCCACCCTCTTCACACCTCAGTTGTGATGGGAAATGCAAAAACAAGGGAGAGGAATTATATTAAAACAATGATGAATTTTTAATTTGACTGTATGGTGCCCAGGACAATTCAGCCAGAAGGGCCCAACTAAAGAGAGTCTTCAATTTCTAACAAAATTCACCCAACTCAAAAAATTTACCAGGTGAATGTGTCTTGTCTTCATTGACTACAGCTCTGCTGAGACAGGCAGGTATCTCAGCCTGCAGAGAGGTTATAAATTTAGAAATTAAATTTAGGTGTGTGCACTAATTGGCCAAATGAGTTTGTATTAGTGTAGGTGCAAAAGCAGAACTCCAGAGGAGTCTCATTGCAGCTGAAGAAGCTGGTCAAGTCATAACAGGAAAATATTGCTGTCTGTGAAGATACCCATATTGCTTGCTGAAGGGGTTTTGAAGCGTTTAGGTAACAAATAAGATGATACTCTTCTTTTCCAGCTCTAAGAAATTCAGGTCTAGGCTGCAAATCGTAGTTATACTATGAAGACAGGAAAATTACCTCTGAAAGACATTTGGAGAGGACTGTTGTTTCTATGTGCATACTGAAGTACAGAAGTGCAAGTGCTGTGATGTGACCTTTCACTACAAGTATGTGTAGTGGTAACAAAGGGGAAATTTTGTATGAGAAAAGCCAATGGATTTACTGCTTGAATGGGTTTTGTTTAAAACTAAAGCACTGGTATTCTAAATAGTACTTACTGTGGGGTTTTCTTAATGTATTAAATGTTTGTTTAGCAAGGAACTGAATGGTATTTCCTCATTGATGCTAGTGGGGACTCCTGACACCTTCAGTCAATAAAAGATCTGTGAATTACTTTCTGGAAAGACAAAAGTGAAGCTGATGGTTTCAGGAAAGGGTTAAACAGAGATCCTCAGAAGAGGAGAGCTGGATGGTTACAGTAGGGCTAGCAGTGAAATGGGATTACACAGGCATGCAAATGGGGAGGACAATTCCTACACCTGAGCACTATCTCACTGCCTCTGCTTCCCTCTTACCAAATCAGGACAATGATACCCAAGACACACCAGCTCCTTGCCAGACAGGAGATCTCCAGCCCACCAGATAAAGGCCCTGAAAGCTGTAGCAGTCAGGCAGGACAGAAATGCTCCACTGGGGAGCCAGCTGGCACAGGAGGAGAAGTGAGAACCACTACCCAGTCTCATGTCTCATTCCATGAGAAGCAATATTGTAAATGGATCTGCCCCACAAACACTCCTCTTTCTGCATGGTCATTACCAGCTGCGGGGGTTCTGTCTGACAAAAAGGGCAGAGGAAAAATGTCTGGGAGCTGTGCAAACCTGCCAGCATTGTAGTGCTGGCAATTCAGGGATGCATCGTTAGCCTTCCCAGCCCCTGGGGACAGGAGACAGGCAGGCCTGAAAGGCGTTTTACTGGGCCAGAGGGGTGGTGTCTGGGGCTCCTGCTTTCCCCCACACCAGTGCTCCCAGCAAGGCAGTGGTGGCAGAGAGGAAGCAGCCCTGGGGGAAGCACAGCTGCTGGGCTGCTCTCCCCAGGCAGGCCCCTGGTGCTCCTGGACTGAAGCGTTTCGTCATCCTGGAGCATTTAGTGAGGAAAAACCGAGCTGTAGAAACTCCCCAGAGGAAAGCCAGAGCTGACCTTCACTGTGCCCTCTCACTCACCTGCCACCTCCTCCTCCAGGCCTCCAGCAGGCCAGAGCCCATCTAGCCCTCTGCCTGCTACTTATTTATTTATCTTGTAAAGATGAGCCTCGGGCGTTTCATGTTTCAGCCTTTTGTGCCCTTGAGGGAGGAGGTAATGGAAGACCTGGCAGGAGATGCACACACTCATCAGCACAGGGGTCCCCCGCACCACCTTTGCAGGGATCCCTGGGAGGGGACCACATTGGTATCAATAAACACTTATGAGCACTGCACCATTAATCCATATGCCTTTTAAAATAAAGAACATGAAGATATATAAAGCTGGGCTAAAGCACATATATAAAATTTGCAGGAAACACTGGAGACTTGGAGAAGAATCTTTCCTGTACTGGAGGGTTTCCTTCTGCATAAACACAACAATAAATAAGAAGTACTTCAACTAACAGCTAAAAATAGCATCTTGTGTGCATCCTTGGATGATTTACATGCCTGTCCTGGAGTGATTGGGCTGGAATGAGCTGCAGCCTGTTCCTCTTCCTACATGGCAGGAGTTCTCCCATTACCTAAGCTTCATTGTTTTTTGCACTTTTTATTCCAGGGCTTCACGCATGGCTTGTTTGCTGCTCAGTTCCTTCCCATGTCCAGCTTCCTCCCTTGCCAGCATTTCCAGCCATGGAGATGACACCTGATGGTGAGCTGATCAATGGCTGGTTTCCTTCCTCTCAACTCACCCGGTCCCACACACACCACAGTTCGTCGGCTTCGCAGATATTCCCACTTGTTTTCATGGGATCTTTGAAAACATTTCAAATCCACCAGTGACTGAATTAATATAATTCATGCCTGAAGTAAATGTGCTGATTTTAATGGTATGAATCCTGTTGTAGAGAGGGACACACACACATGCATATACTTTACACACTCTTTTCAGACATGTGCATGCATGTATGTTTTCTCATGAAGATAATATACCTCTTCTACTGGTTTCTCTTGGTATGAAACAGTATCTTCAGAGACAGGAAAAATTGCATAGCACTGACAAGAAGCTTGTACTATTTGAATTTTTATGGCAAAGGCACTAGAGGAAATTTCCCTTGGGAGAATACATGGCATCTGAGATTTCTCCCTCAGTTAACGAACATATATAAATGAGTCTTGATTGTATGAATTGCTAATTGAGAAGATACAATGCCAGCATAGCTGTAGAATTGCATTTGCCTTCTTTAAAACTTTGCTGCCACCTCAAGCAAATAAAGGCCAGAGAAAATGAAGTATCTCAGTAAAACACACCATTGTCCCAGAACAGGAGTTCATGGGCTTTTTAATCTGGTGTGCCAGCTCTCAGCCTTTCGAACTGCAGCCTCACAGATCAGTGCCATCTCCTCTGCAGCCCACATGCTGCTGGAGGCGGTTCAAAGACATATGGGGAGTGAGAGCCTGCTACAAGCAGCAGACAGCACAGCTTCTGCTGAAGGCCAGACACAATCCAACTGAGAGCCTGTGATGATGTACAGATGAAGTCAAGGCTGTGCCTGCTCAGCACAGTGCTCTGCCAGCCTTGGCAACTCCCACAGGCAAGCACAGTCACAGACTGGAAGCTGTTGGCCGAGGAGAAGTCACCCACTGCTTTATTATTTCTTGTAGGAACATACGGAGACAGACCTCCCAGTTTATCCCTGTGGAGCCCTGTGAAGATTCCTGTTCCTCAAGCAGCAGTAACAGCTGCCAGAGGATGTGCTTATGCTGAGGCTCCACACAGCTGCGGGATGCTGCAGAAGGGCTGGAGGCACTCCCACTCACAATGGTTGTTTGCCTGCAGCTGGATTATGCACATGGTTGCTTCCAATGTCCACAAAAGGTTGAAGAATGCAGAGAAAACAGCTCCGACAATTGTTTATTTGTTTTCAAAAAAGGAAAAGAAGGAGACTCTCTCAGTGGAGAACATCAATTCATAGCCAAGTACCCATCTTTGGGACTAGAATAAATGGTGTGTCTACCAAAGGAGATGAATGCTGGTATCTCCTGCCAAGCTGGGCCATGACACCACCTCTTGCTTTTGCCTCACCACGAGTGGCAGGACAGCCTCTTTCCGAGTGAAGTTCAGCAGAATTAGGGTCTCAACCTCTTCGGGCGTTTGTCAGCAGAGGGCAATGTGGTTACAAACAACCGACCTGCTCCAGGTCCCCACCCAGCAGAAGGCATAGACCTTACCTACTATTTTATATTGCCATGTGTGACCTAATAGCGTATCCTGCTGTTATGTGCCATGTTTAACATACCAGCAACACTATGTCATGCAGCTGATACTAGAATTAAGGTCTAGGGTATTTGTTTATGAAGGCAGGTTCCCTTGTGATCACTGCTATTTGTGGCGGGGGAAAGGAGGGGACAGAGCACTGGAATGGGTTTCCAGTGGGCGTTTGTTTACTGTACTTTCGATGCACTGGTTTATCAGCCCAGGGAATAAGTTATAGCTTCCCAGCCTGCTTGTCTGGTTACAGATTCCAGTCTGTTCCTTCAGGCTGAATATAGAGAGCAGCTGGCTGAAGCTAAATGAATAATACTGCCTCACAAAACAATAGTGCTGGGCTCAACATGTTGCACAGACATCTATTTTGAGTTTGGATATTTAAAGACTAAGGAGGCATGACAGGCACATTTATGGTGCAGCAATTACCAGCAGTCTGCAGACTGTGCCTTGGATGTGAACAGATTAACACCTTCTTCTCTGCGTGTGTCAAATACTCTGGTAAAGAGTTCACCTTTACAAAGAAAGTGCCTCTGAAGAGTTGACAAGTCCTTCCACTTCCTGTACAGCCAGCATTTTCCTGTTTGATAACCTTAAGCAGAAACTTTCTGTGCTACAATCAATCCTATCTAAAATAAAGAGGTGAAATATGCTGCTGTTATTTTACTCCATTCTGTAACTTTTATTGGTGGGAAATGGTAGAAAGATCTAACAGATCTTTCTGGTCCATAATTTTCTAATTTAATTCTGGTCTAATGAAAGCACTAAGAACCTCCTTAGCACGTTAGGTGCCTCAATACTCAAAAGCAATTGTTGCTGTTTGAAAGCCAGTGGAAAAGAGAAGTACTTTTCTGCTTTTCAAGACAATCAGAGCTAGAACATAACCAGGTACATAGGTTGCTTTTAGAGATAAAACCTCTTTCAGTTTCATCATCTCACTACAGCTATGAATGTCCGCATATACCAACAGTCCAGAAGGAGGCCAGATTCCCATTTTTGGGTACAATCTGATAACCTCTATTCATTTCAGACCAAGCTGAATGTGTGCAAAAAAGGGATTTGTATGGCTTTGTGGCCTGAGCTTGCAGGTATGTATTGAAAAGCACAGCTCTTAGGACATTGTTACAACCAACTGAAGCATTCTCATGCAGGGCAGTGCAAGGATGAGGCTTTAAAATGTATTTGTTTTACAGTTCCATGCCATAAAATCATATACAACCAGTCATAGAAACTTGCCAGAGTTTTTTTAAGCTCATAGTAGCTTCAGGTACTTGGAACACCTAAACTTTGACTATTCTCCTCAGCAGGAAGGAAAACTACTCTCAGTTAAATGGTTCTTATGGGAAAAATTTAGTCTTTCTTAAGAAGTTCATAGGCCAGTAATTCTGGGGCTAGAGAAAGCTCTAGATCATAGTGGGAAGTCACTCTATAACCCAGGTTTAGGGGCTGAAATATAAATTAACATAGGATAAGAAAGCTCCTGGCCTAATCTCCACCTAAATTAGCAGGTTGGACTGGCCTGCAGATAGCTTATGCACTGATGGATTAGTAGTTTCATGGCAAGTGACTAATAATACCTAGAAGATACTGAGATAGCTTGATAAAAGAATGCTAGGACATCCTAAACTGCTATTCATGCCAGAATTTGCTGTTTTTTTCTGCAGTTTGGAAACCTGCACTGTTCTCACATCTCATCATGTAGTTCTGCAAACACCAAAAAACTGGGACAGTGAAAACAAGCAGTGAACAGAAAATCCCAGTGAAAAATATAGTATATCACACTTCTGACTTTTGTCTGAAGATGGGATGTGACACAAAGTGCTTTGGTCTCACCAATAATGTCTGTAATCATTAAGCTGGGCACGTATTTAAATGCTTTGCAATACTAATAGAATTTATCTGAGGTTTTTGGAAAACTGAAAAAATAAGTATATAATCATTTTTTCAGAAATAGAAAGATTCAGAAATCAGGTTGTGATTTCCAGAAAAAGGAGGATCTAGCATTTCAGTAGAATTAAGAATTCACACCCATATTTGTGCCATCAGGCTTACAGATAATTAAGGAGCATATTCCCACAATCCAATATTGCACACTTTTTTACCCATATAATCTCTCTAAGGTCTCAATAAAGAGTAAAACCTTCTTAGTGGTCAGTTCAAAGAGCCTAACCTGGAGCTGTGCTCTGGAGCACATACTTGAAGAGACCAATTCAGCAGCTAGCCTGGATAGTGCCTTAGAACCACAGACTAATTTAGGTTGGAAGGGATCTCTGAAGATCTTCTTGTCACCCTGCTGCTCAGAAGAGGGTCAACTACAACACATTGCTCTGGATTTTGACAAGCTGGGTTTTGAACCTCTACAAGGATGGAGACTCTACAACCTCCCTGGGAGAGTTGTCGCAGGGTCAAGACCTTCCTCTGCTCTGCTGATGAATCAGGTTTTCCCACTGCCTAATTTGGATTTCCCATGTTCCTGCTGGTGTCTACTGCCCATCACTGTGTACTACTGAGGAGTCTGACTCCACCTGCCCTTTTTTTCTGCCCTTCCTGAAGCTTTCCCTTCTCCATGCTGAACAAACCCAGTTCTCAGCCTCTCCCCATACATCAGCTGCTCCAACCCCCTCACCATCTCTGTGGCATCCTCTGGACTCAATCCTGTTTGTTGATGTACTGTGGAGTCCAAAAGTGGACAGAGTGCTCCAGATACACTCTCATATCTCTCAGCCTGCTGCTTCTGCTTCATGCTCCCACAGCTTAGCGTGGAGCTGACTGCCTTTGCTGCAAGGGCACACTGCTGCCTCATGTCCCACATTTGGTCCACAAAGATTCCTAGATCCATTTCTGCCAAAGCACTGTCTGTGTGCTTCGCCCCCACATTGTCCTGCCATGTGGGGTTGTTTCATCCTAGGTACAGGACTCTGTGTTTTTCTTTTTTGAGTTTCATGAGATTCTTCTCAGTTTATTCTCCAGGTTGTTCAGTTAAGCCCTGAAGTGCAGCAGCTCTGCCCTCCAGCACATAAATGATCCATCTCCCCCCATTTCAGTACCCCCTGCAGACTGCAGGAAATAGAATGAGGAAGGAGTTAGTGGGACAATGTGCATCCAAACCCCAGACAAGCCACGTTTGAGGTCTTCTCTCTACTACAACATAGCAGCAGCCATGCACAGACCTGTGAGTCAGCAGTGGGTACAGTCACAGCACCTGGCAGTGCTGGGACAGCCAGGACAAACTTCCTGCCACTAGCAGACGGCCTTTCTGGGTCCCTGTCATGTTTCAGACAGACAGAAGTGTGGGGCTGCCATGACTGAATGTCTAGGGAATGTGTCTGCTTCATTTGAAGCATTTATTTTTGCAATAATGTAATATTAGCACAGTAAGCAGGAGACAAAATGACATTATATATTTTTTATCAATTTCTTTGCCATCAGACTGCACTATGAATTTTTTTCCATGCCCCAGCAAAGGGACATGGGAAATAAGAATCACTAACTGAGCTGACTGCTTCCCCTGATTTCAGCCATACCCTATAGCACTTTTTATCCAGATTTTGAGGGGTTTTGCTCCGACCAACGGTGTCCCCACTGAATAACTTGCAGCTGGTCCAGATCTGATGGGTTAAATGCCCTGTTCCTATCTCTGACAATGTTTTACTGCTCTGGAAACTTTTTTAGGGCTGTGTATCCAATAAAATTCAGTATCTAGACAGTGAAGCAAACTGTGTGCAGAACACACCGAGCCTGAGCTCCACTCACCAGCACACTGGTGCTGCACAGCTCCTGGCCACAGCTTTCTGCCAGGGTGGCTGGGAATGACTCTTTGTGTCCATAGGAAGATACCAAACCTCTCCTGTACCGGGGAGAGCCATAAAGCAAGAACAAACCACGTGTCCTCACCTCATGCAAATGTTGTTCAGCACAAAAGGTTGCGCGGTTTCTCAGGGATGTGATTACAAAGCCGAGGGGACGCACATGCTCTGCCTGCTAATCACCACTCGGCTGGTTAGAAAACGTAAATCTCCTCTCTGTGTGCTGGGTTTTGGCAGTGTCAGCCACAGAGAGCTCCAGCTTCACCCTGCAGTGTGCACAGTGCTCCCTGACCTCACAGTAAATAGGCTCCCACCTGCTGCAAGACCTGAGGAACCACTTGGCATTGCTTGCTTATAAATAGCATACACCTAATCCCAGCACCAAATTAAATTAGACTTAAAATATTCACACAGTCTACACCTGGTTTCCTGCTAATGGCAGCTAACAGCTACATTAGCAAATGTCCTTTTTCTCTATCAAAACTGTCCCCTCCAAGGCAGATCCCACAGAACTCTGCTCTGAGCAAGCATGACTGGAATAAGGGATGTGCTCTGCCTCTGTCCCTCATTCGAGCCAAGCTACCTCCCAAGCAGGCCACCCCTGAAGCCTGTTGGTTTTTTTCCCCCAGAGATACCCTCAGTTTGGTATTTTTCTCATCAAGCACCTTCTTCTTTTAGTTTTAAATATACATATGGAAAAAAAACACGACAAAAAAGACACCATTTGCATTTTCAGAGATGCTGGCAGAGTGTGTTGCTGGGGACTTCTAAAAACACAAAATTGTATTTATTCAAAGTGTCTAATAGGTCTGTACCTTAAGTCTTCCATTTTCTCAGTGACACACTGAATACAGAGATTGATGACACAGCTTTATGTTTTAAGGATTGCTTTATAATTGTTTCTATATAATAATAAATGTGTTTAATAAATGTATTTATTACATATAATAATAAAATGTGTTGCTTTTTTTAGCACCTAACTTTGGCCTAAAAGGCAACTTGCCCTGCTAGACTTCCAAGGAACTGCTGCAGAAGAAAACAGCTACTGCCACACAGGTAGTTCAATAAGTAGAGCCTTTGTCTGAGCAGCATTGTTCAGCCCAGGCCGCAGCAACTGCCTTTGCCAAGATGCATGGTCCAGAAATTTGCAGGACAATCAAATCTGTTAGTAAGTGTGAGCTGTGAACCACCTGGGCTGGGCCCTAACAGGCTGCCCCAAAACAGGAAAGAAACTTTGAAATGTCTAAACTATTCATTTATGTATTTTACAAAGGTCAACATTTCTTATTTTTATTTAATCTCGAATTATGCTAATCATAATGGGAAGGGCAGGTAATTCAGAAAAGAATCAAACACCCCCACCTTTATCTCTGACCTGAGGAAAGTATTTGTGAGTTCACTCTTTTGTAACAGTTTTGGCTGCCAGATTAAAAAAAAGAAAAAAAAGAAAAAAAAATTATTCATACATCTCTTTTCAGAATCTCTCAGTCTACATATCCCATATGGCAAGGCTGAGGCTCTGAGATATGGTAAATATCAAATATTTATGCAGTTTTTGGGAAGGGGGAAGACAGAAAGACTAAGTAACTGTTTATAATCAAGGTTCTGTTTAACCCATGTTAAAAAATAGACTTTCGAAACCACTGTGGAGGCAGCATTTAATCATGTAAGTGTTTAAGTCAGAACTGTATCTCCTGGCAAGTTGGAGCTGAATAAGAGGCACTAAAACCAGTCTTCACAAGCTCTATAAAGTCCTTGTGCAGTTCCTTTCTGCTGGTAGTTACGAGACTTGCTCTTGAAGTTGTGGAAGATGTGCCAAAAAGCTGTATCTGTGTAAACAGGACTTCTGATTTCATCACTTTGCAATGCTAAAATAGCAGTTACGCTCAGGGCACCTGAGGAAATGACAGGCAAAGTTTGGAAAAACTGGTATAAAACATTAATTATTTGCGAATTGCCTATTATTTGCTGAGCACTGTGTAAAAATAGAGAGATTGCCTGTTCTGACAAACCTATGGACTTTGTTTTTTTAGCCAGTACCATGAAGCCGGACTGCTGTGGCTGAAGGGGAACCACTGCTTTCATCTGCACTTCTCACCAGCAGACCTACACATTAAAAGCTGCTGCTTAAACAGCCAAGCCACCCAGTAGGAAAGATGAAAGGGAAACCAGGATTTGAAAACAGTCTTTCTGTTCCTTGCTTTACCTCAGAGACTGTGGGCAAGCCAAAGGCTCATGTTCCCCATCTTTTAAAGGCTGGTGACAGCACTTTGCTGCCCTGCAAGGATGATGAAGATATGTACATTTAATACTCTGAGACTCTGGCACTAAAAAGAGAGAAGCATCCTGAACGGATACAGAGTAGACAGGCTGCCCTGGAAAGGAATGACTGAGGAATGTGGCTTAGTATTTGCAAATTATAGTTGACACTTTTTTTAGGACTTAGTATTTTCTGGCAATGATAATGCTCTCAAAGGGACAGACCTACAGTCTCTTGCAAATCATGCACTAGAGCAGATGTCATATTTATGATAGTTTGTTCCATTACATTTATTTTTGGAAATCTAAAAATTCCTAAATCCTCCAAATCTAGACGGAACACCCTATCTGTGTTGTAGCATAAATATGCATAGCTGAAGCCCTGGTTATGACTGTCAGTACTAACTAGAGAGCCCTAATGTGCTTAAATTTAAGCCCACTTAATTTGCAGAAAGCTATTCAGATGCTGTCAGTCAAGCTGGGAATTTGAAGAATATTTAAGTTGTTGATTAAGTACTTAACATTACAGGTTAATGCAAAATTGTCTGTCCTACTTTTCTTGTGGTTATATGGTGACCTGTATAAATATTGGAGTTCTGTCTCACTCCTTCCAGTGCAATCAGTTCCTCATCACCTCAAACTATCCAGGACTAGAGGAGGTACAAATGTGCATTCCCACATCAGGCTGCTCACTAACAACCCCCTTTTGTTGCCCATTTGCTCTCACTGATGAGATGCAGATATTTGAGCATCTAGTTGAGCACGTGGGGTCCAAATAAGGCAGGAGGAAGAAGAGGGTCCTCAGAGCTGCTCCTCTTTCCATACCTGTGGTGAGGCCTTGCATGGGCAGGGAGGAGGTCAGTGCCAGCAAAGTCATGCATGGGAACCAGCACACTCTTCCAAGAGCCTGGGTTTTATTAGAGCTCGGAAGTGCTATGGGTCAAGGTGAAACTGGCAACACTAGATCCCTCTCTGCCCAAAACAGCTTCCATCTGAGAAAATCCTCACCCTGTCATCATTTTGCACATGAAAGCGGGAAGGTGAAACCTTCTCCCCTCTAGACACTGGGGATTTGTGTGCAGGACACCAGGTCAACATCACAGAGCAGAACAGAGCATTTGTTCTGCCAGCACCAGAGCTTTCATGGGGAGGTTTTGATTTCTTTTTTCTTGAAGCCATAGGCTCTGCAACAAGGGTTTACAGGATGTTTTTTAGCATGAAACAAACTAAAATATATACAAAACTCCCCAGCAGCTTTCTAACTCTTCTTACAGAGAAATGCCAGAAAAGACGAGCAAATACCATGTAACAGACTTAAAATTCAAAAGTTCCCATCCTTGTTGGAGGCTATTGTAAAATCTTGTAATTTTAAAAAGGCAGACGGGCTGAATGTTGAGGCTGCCAGCACTACTCCGTTGAAAATCACACAAGCCAGGGCAGCTCTGTACTTCTGGAGTTCTCTCCAGCCACTCTGTTAGCAGAGCTGGGTTACAAAACTCCTCTGCACGCGTGTTTCTTGTGAACTTCATGCAGGGAAGAAGACCTTAGATGCCCTCTGTTGTCACAGGCTTGACTTGAGGAGTTTGGGGCCAGAAAGAGTTCACATTTACCTACCTTTGATGCTTTTTCAAGAGATGAAAAAATGCAATGTGATGGTTGAAACTCATCAGCTGGCTGGAGCAGAGATCACCCAGTGACAATATCCTCCACCACTTCATACGGTCACAGAACATACCTCATCTTCTTCAACTACTGGCATGCCATTCCCATAGCTGCTGCAATTGCCTGCGCTTCCATGTGACACCAGGGAAGAATATAATTGATTACTTGCCTGTTTTAATGGAGCTTAGCAATTAGAAGAGAGGTAGAACAAACATTGCATCATCAACCAGTTCTCACAGAGAAGTACCAACTGATCCTCAAAGCATAACTGGGTCAGCAGTTGATAAAGATGAGGGGTACAGGCATATCCACCGACTCAACATGATGGAGGAGTTTCTGGTACTAGTCAGGGATTAGAATTTTTGGGGTTGTCTGCACAAACCCTGTGTCTTTAACAAGTTACTTTCTCTGCAGTTAATGAAATCAGATTATCACCTGGCTATGTGTCTCCTGGACTGTAAGGATGCAGTGGGTTGTTGAAATAATATATTCTTTAAACATGATCCACATGCTTATAAATGGCCTAAAAATCCAGTTCTAGTAACAACGGCACATGGAGTATGTGCCTCTGTGATAGTCTTAAATGTATATGGGAATTGAACCAAATGTTGTTCTCTTCGGTATTACAGAGAAAAGCTCATGGCTTATCTTTAAGTGTTTATTCTAGTATGTGTTCACTTCCCTGGCAGTTAGTTTTTTAACTATGCTCCCCAGGTAGTCAGGATGTTGGTAAATATTCATTGGCAAAAACATCCCCACATGACTGGAATTCACTCCCAGCAGGCATTAAATTGGAACAGAAGAACAAAGGATATGCCAGACTTGATCAGACCACTGGTCTGTCAAGCCTGGTACCCTGCCTCTGGCAGTGGCCCATTCTTTATGCTTCAGACAAAAGAAAAAAACAATTGAAAAAACAATGCACCTGTCTGGAAATGCATCCCAAATACTTAACTCATACTTACTACCTCATCTCAAAGTAGCTGGGACAAGAGTAACAGAGAACAAAATACCTTAATACAGTATTGCAGGGAATGGTTGTATTCACTTTATTTTTGCCTCATTTTATTGATCATTTCTTTAGGAGAGCTCTTACTTTAATATTTATGCAGTTCTGAGTATCCCTGACACTGCTGAAAATGAGCTGTGGCTTCTCAGGGATAATTTTGTGGGTGAGTGTCTCAGAAATCAGATTTCACTCTGGCAGTTTGACACACAAAAACTGCCTTTCACTTACAGCTCAAAAGCCCCTGAAGTCACCAACTTGGGTGGCCTCGGCAAGAATTGTTTTATTCCAACAATTAGGTTCTGTTTTTGTTATTGCAGTTTGTACTGTGTTAAGGCTTCATCAGGTCACCCTGCCCAGGACCCACTGTGGTGGCCTGTGCACAAGCCTATCTCAGTTTTGACACTCAAAGCTTTACTGTCCTGAATAGAATCTGTGGCAAATGCATAGAATAGGTAAGCCAGCAGGGAAGGTGGAGGGCAAACTTCTGCATTCATCAGGAAAACATTGACAGGATTCTCCCACAACTGGTACAATGACAGATCTGATCTGCTCATTGAGTATGTGGTTTTATTGGCAATGTCAGGAGAGAAACTGAGGTTTCAGTGGAATGGAAGCTGAGAGATGATCTCAGCCCAGGTATAATTGCCTTCTGGAGAAGATCCAAGGCCTACTGATGAAGAAGGTGCTCAGTACCCAGCGTTGGGTGCCAAATAGAGGCTTTTAGCAAACCCTAGAGGTTCCCAATGCTGTGTTCTTCATGGGCAACACACTAACAATACATACATGCCATATCTTTGTTCAGGTCAAGTCTCTTCTGGCAAGCAGAGCATCTCTGTTTCCAGGTGTGTAAGAAGGGCATCTAGACAGGGCATTTAAACTTCCTGCACATTTTGAATCCCCCTGCCTCAGGCCACTCTCAAGCTTTGTAGCTGAGAAATCTTTGATCCCCAGTGCACTGTATCACACAGAGTGTATGTGTCATGAAGTCCTTGCTTTTGTCCCTAACAAATTGTAGCCACACATGTAAGGCTGTGCTTTGTCAAACCAATGTGCATGAAAGGCAATGCTCACAGAGACGGGCGCGGGAGACAACACTGGCAGTGAGGGACTGAGTGCTGAGGAGCTGGGCCTGGTGAAAGGGACCAGTGCTTTGACCTCAAAAGCTGCTCTGAGCACGTCCAGTCTGCATGGGAAACTCAGTCAAGAACGGACATCTGTGTTTTCGGTCTGTTAACTTGTACTTGACAGCTTGGGTTTTGGCAGCCTGAAAAGATTAAAAAAAATGCAGCCCAGCCAAGGCTAGCCTTGCACTGAAGCAGGTAGCAGCGAGGGATTAGAGGTGGAAGGGAGGCCAAGGTGCCAGGCACAGCGGTAGTGGTGGGCCCAAAGCTATGACAACAGCCACGCTGCTCACTTTTCCTCAGCTGGTAGCTGTTTGTTTGAGGATTTGTGCTGCCTGCCCCCTGGGTGAGGGTTTGCAAAGTGCCTGCTTGGAAAACATTTCCATCTGCGTTTCTGCACACAGCTGCCAGAGAAGAGGAGCACGGCCCAGGAGTCTGACACTGCTCCACACACCCTGTCTCCCTCGGGCATGCCCCAGGCTGGGTGACTTCATGGACACATCCAAGCTCTTCCCAGTGCCTTAGAGCTGGTAGAGCTCTCTCCTTGCCTCTACACAGTGTTCACCCACTGAAGACAATTCAAAAAAGGAGCTCACATATCTGACTGCCATGGGGTATAAAACTGGCTGAGAAGGAAAAATGTAGAGCCTCCAGTGGATAATGAATTTCTCTGGCTGTATTTGTGGTCTTATTTGCTGGTAAAGTTTTTTGTTTTGTTGCCACAAGAAGGGAATCAAGATTTTTGCCTGATTGAGCCTGTAACAGGGCAGCAGGTTTAGAGAAATGTACTTGTCTGCTTTTTGCTGCTGGAAGCTAAATGCTGAGAGAAAGCTTCATGCAATCCTCACAGCAAGAGTTTTATTAACTCCTGCCACTGCTAGGACTGTGTCAGGCCAGAACACCCTCCATCACATGGAAGCATGTAATGTTGATGAACTGATGACAGTGGTATGCTAGTGACAAAGATTTTGCAGGCATTCTCCTTCCTCCAGTAGCAAGAACCAAGAAGCTGAGACTGCTGTGTTGCTTGTGCATACCCCAGTAAAGAGGTACTTCCGTGCAATGCGATAGGTGCTCAGAGTAGGGTTGAAAGTAATTTTGAAAAATGTTGGTTTCATGGAAGGGGCAATTGCAGTAACACCCAGCAATGTGTTGCCTTCAGCTGGTGCAATGGAGGCAGGAGCCAGCTGGAAGGCAAGACTGTGCTGCTCCAGAAACCCACCCTGCAGGTGAGCAGCAGGACTAGCTGAACCTTCCAGACCTCTGAGAGCCTGTGACCATTCTAGCTCAAGGTCATTTAGCAGTAGCACCTGACAGAGGGGGCATTTCTTACAGGCTAACTTGTGATTAAAGATGTTTTTTGACTGAAAAATTATCCACCCAGTAGGAAATGCCAACCTAGTTGGTAATTTAATTAAATAATTTGTTAAAAAATGTGACTGGTAGGAGGGGAGGGTTACATTCCCAACATCTGTAATGCTTATAATAAACTACAGAATAGAACGGCACCGTAACAGCCCAGTTCCTGTCTCTAGCAAGGACAGAAACACTGAACATTTGGAATTATTTTTGATTACTCCTCTAGAAGAGCATGCACAGCCCTTATGGAGTGTCCAAGCTGCCATGTGGTTTGTTCAGGGGAGTAGTGAATGTCTGAGCAGACATATGGTGAGGCGAGGAACCAGCCGGTGTGGGTTGAGGCAGACACTGCCAATTCACTTTCTGCTGCTGCTGGGCAATTAGGCACATCAGGAACTCAGTGAGCTTTTTTCCCCTCTCTACATGTTTGTAAGTGAAAAGACATAAAGTGTCTGCAGGGCTCATGCACACTTTCCCTGCCATTGTCTTCATCTCAGTCTCCCCTGGCAGTCACCAAGAAGTAAGACAAAAATAACACTGTTTGAGCTGAATATATCTCTGTGCACAGAGATCATGTAATGCCTTCTGCAGCATTCAGGCCTTGCCTGGGGAATGCATATGGCTCATGGGTGAAGCAGCAGTACAAAGGGGGCTGTTGTATTGAACAAGTTCCTTTGGCACAATAAAAGTCTCTGCCGTAAGAATAAAGCTTCTTTGTGCCAGGAGCAGAGCATTTCCAGTGTGTGGCAGTGGAAGGAACACCCCTAGAGACAGGGCAGCATCAGGCATCCTTTCCCAGCACGAGGCATCTTTCTCTGATGCTGCAGAGCACACAGCATCATTGATTGCAAAGAGACAGGCTACCAAAAGGGGCTTTCTCCTGCACCTGCCTCTGTCCCCCAGGCCATGGGCCAGCTGTGCCAGGGTCACCTCACTGCTCTGTGAGGGAGCTCAGGGGTGCAAAGATGAGGACTCACTGCTGCAGGGCCGTCTCTGAAAGCGTGAGGTGACTGGTATTACAGCTCTACTGCAAACAGGCCATCCTGGGACCTTTGGCAAGGATGCCAGACATGGCCAGGACACCAGGAGTTGGTAATCTCTTCTCCTGCACCCTACAAGGCCAGGGTTGTGGTTCACATGCATGCTGGAGAGCTGGAAAGTCCAAAACAAGTGTTCATGCTCGAGGCAGAGATGCCATTTCTTAAATGTTCTCCTGCTGCTGGTCCAAACCCAGCTTGTGAGCTGGGGGCGCCCCTGCTGCCACTCTTCTCAAATGAAAAGAACTCTTTATAGGCGGGAGCACTTGTGAGGCTGGTGCTTAAAACCACAACTGAAAACAAACCATGTCAACAGACTATCAAACCAGACATTGACTACCTCTGAAACCACATGCAAGTCTGACTTCAGCTGAGTCTGCTGAATGTGCATGGCAAAATGGCTGATGTGGTCACACTTCCTGTTGTCCCCAGGCCCGGGCACTGCGGTGCCATGAAGCAGAGCATTCATCCCAACAGTGCTGGCCAGGGGATGGACCAGCCTCTGGAACTTTGGTACAAATGCTGCCAGTGCTGCTGCCAGTGCTCCCCAGCCCCATGGCTGTTCATGGCAGGTTGTCCAAGTGTTCAAACACTGAGCTGGGAAGTGCATCAAGACCCAATTCCATCTGCTGGCATCAGTACAGGGCATTTGTGGGTGGGCAGGGTGGTCCCAAACCATCATGGTATGCTGAGCTGTCGGGTGGCTGAGGGCAGCAGGCTCTGTGGGATACCTTGGCATTTCGTTGAGCAGCCCAGAGGTTTTTTATCTGGCTTTATTTACAGCAGGAGCTGTGGTAGTTAGGAGGACCTTTCACAGGGGCCTAGAGGGTGCAGGCAGAGTCTGAAGGTAGAAAGAAGTAATTATGGATTTCAGACCTCCCTTTGATTTGGGAAAGGGATGTTGATGGTGGGAAAGCTGGGCTGAAGAGAGGTCATGACCTGCCGTGATTGCTCCTGTTGACACTGCATGAGACACAGTCTAGTCTCCTCTCCTTGGCTGAGGGAAAGGCTGCCAGCTCCCAGTTCCTGTGATGGCAACTGCCAGGGCTTTGTCTGTGAGCAGCTACTGCTGTGCACCGCTGGAATGCCTGGGGAATTTCTGCCTTAAAACCCACCCTGTCTCCAGAGCAATCAAGTGTCAGGATGAGAGGGACCAATTAGAGGGACCCGTGGAGAGTGGGAGAGGCTGCAATGCTATTCACTCTCTGTCACTTCAAAAAGGTTTTATTTTCTGTATGTTTAGTATGCAAATATTTAATGGGGTGTATTAGAGCATTACAGCCATAACTTGAGACCTTTCAGTCAAGAGTAAACAGGTGCTGAATCTTTCTTTTCAAGGCCAGGCACAGCTGCAAGCCTGCCCTCCCCGATACATGATTATGGGATGCTGCTGGGACTTTTTCCACATCCCTCCCCCACAATGTTGCACACGCTCCTGCAAAGACCCTTTTTTTGTCTTTCTGCAAAAGACTGTCCTCACTGTTCAAAAGGAACAGGAAAAAAGAAATGTGATTTATTAGCTTTGGCATAGAGGGCAAGGTTTTGACCTCAGGTGTGAATCTGAGAAAAATACTATTTTCTTGACAGCCAGCTCTCTTGGAGTGAATTAAAACGGCTATTGTGAGGAAATGGATTAAAGCCATTTCAGCTTTTATGACAATACAAGCTGGTTACTTTATAGAGCATCTAGGATGTAGAGTCGCCCCAAGGTGCTTTATAATCATCGGTTTAAAGGGAGAGAATTTGCCTGCAGAGATGAATCAATGGGTGTATTTTATGAAACATTAATGACTGCTTTTGTAGATGTAAATTTGAGGGTATGTGCCTGTATCTCTCTGTGCTGTCCTGCAGCTGCAACTTAAGCTCTTTTGCTGTTAGTGAAGATCATAATCCAGCAGTGCAGTTTTGCTGGAGGAGCTTTACATCATCTTGTAATGTAAACAATATTGTAAGAGAGCCCGACAGCCCCACAGGATTTTCATTGAGCTATGATTGATGTGGAAAAGGATGGAGCTGCAGTGATTCTGCATCAGTCACAGCTCTCGCCTGGCTCTAAAACTGACCCTGTTAGCACAGTCTGACTTGGATCATTTGTCTCAGAAGTACCAAGGGATTTTAAAACAGCTGTGGATTCAACCATTTCAAATGGGAACATATTTTTGGTTTGTGGTAAGAACAACACAAACCGTATGTGTTTCAGAACTCGGGCCTCAGCATTCCTGGCTTGTTTTGTCAGTGCGTCTTTGCTCTCGGCAGCATTCACACATACAGGTCCATGGAGGCTTTTTTTTGTTTGATTTTGTTTTTCCACTTCAAGCCTTCCTCCCTTCTTTTTTCCTTCCATCTTTAAAGAAAGACAGAAAGAAAGAAAATGCATCACCTTTGTTTTTTGGGGCTAGGCAAGGTTTAAGCTGAGGCAACACTTAAGCAAAGGGACCATTTGTTTTTCAGCCTTTGATGTATCCCTCATCTGATGTGTTTTCTCCTAAATGCTGTTGAATCTGCAAGTGCCCAGTGGTAAAAGCAAGTACCAGGCACCACGGCAGAGCCCTGAGCACTGCCAGGCCTGTCTCTCTGTCCCGATGGGTAACCCATTTCACTCACACAAAATTACTCTGCTTTTCTACTCCTCAGCCCTTTAGATCTCTCCTCCCCTTCTCCTTCAGCAGGTTCCTTCCCCACTGACATCTGTTCCGAGGAATGATGAACTGAGCTTTGGAGCAATTACCACAGTTTGTATTTTCTGAACCAGCTTGCAGAGTGTGTATTAAAAACACTAGCATTAAAAGTCAACAGGGTGTAAAAGGTAACAGAGTCTCCCACCTCAAAGCTAATGATGTTTTGCCATGTGAACAAGAGCTGTGTATCCTAATTTGCAGGCTCCTTTCTCATTTGTACAATTTTGAGCCGTTGTTTAATGAAGCCCGTCTGGTTCCCATGATGGGAAATTATATTATCACAATGCTCATGTTAAAGGCCTTATATTTCACCCCAAGCACCTGTGGCTGCACAGCAAGGAGGAAAGCTCTAATGTGCCAACTTGGATTCAGATTTTGAAGCAGGGAAAGGCTGATTTAGGAAATGCTCCTCTGCCTTCCTTGCAGCCAAAAGCAGCAGGGGCTGGGGAGCTGGTGGGCTGTTGGGGTGCCTGAGGTCTGAGGCAGCTCTGTGCTGCAGCCAGCAGCTGGGGATTAATATCACAGAGAGAGTAAGAGCTGAGTTATTTCCGCAATCCGTTCACATAATGGATGTGAATGTCAAGATGTCGCCATCTGAAGTATGAGCACCTTGGAACAAAACAAAAAATTACTGGCAGTGTCAGCTTTCAGGAATGCTTTTCAGAGGTGGTGGAAAGCTGAACATGCAGCACTGACTTTCTTCAGCATCTTCCTCTCTGAATAAAGAGTGACCTCAGGCCCTCTCCTCTTCCTCCACAGGCAGACACACACAGGTCCCTTATAAACTAAACCCTATGCACACTTACTACCACGTGAGCAGCTCCAGCTATTTGGCAGGCAGTTTCTCAGGCAGGCACCCTGCTCGGAGTGGATTTGTGGCTCCAGTGTGTGTTCCAACTTTGGCAAAGGGCTATGAACAGACCTGAGCATCTACAAATCCTTTCTGAGGTTTTATTCCCCACTTCTCTGTAGACTGACCAGAGCTCATGTCAAACATGTGACATGGGCTGATTTGGCAGTGTTCCAAGTACAAACACACCCTGAATCTGTAGCTCCAGGACCAAAGCAAAGCTGGAATAAGGTTTACTGCTAACCAGGAGATGGCTGTAATCACACTGGTACTGAACTGAGTAACATGGAGCAGGAACTCCTCCATGCTCAGGAGCTTCCTGCCTGGAAGTTTAAGTACTGTCCACACTATCACCATCAGTGCAGTTGGTCAGAATAACCTACTCTGTGAGCTCTGATTATACTGGAGAGCCATCTACTTTGCAGCTGTTAAAATGCTTCTTTCTCAATCTGGGAACACAGGCAGGGGAAGCTGCATTGATACTTCTTGACATTGGATGCCCAGCAAGTGTCTGCCCCCAGGGCCCTTATACTGCTATATATGACATTAGTAGGAAATTTGGCTTTGCTTGTCCCATAGAAAAATTACTTTGCTGTGGGTCAGTGCTGCTTTCCATTTGTAAGGATCCTTGCCCAGGCCCTGTAAGAGCTTTGTAATAGGGCCATGGAGAACAAAGAGGGAGTTTTCCCAGGAGCTCCTATATTTGGTGCCTACACTGAACAGTTACTGATGTCTTAGAAATCAAATGTCTGTTATATCAAAAGAGCTGTGAAAATAAAAAAAATTCTCTCAAACAGACAGTGCTGCCCAAAAATTGTCAGTAGGGAAACATCAAGGCTGGGGGATCCCTCCTTCACCACCCCAAGTCAGCTGCAAGGAGATAACTGGTACTGAAAATATTGGATGCAAAATAGGTATCAGATACTTGGATCAGTCCCTGTAATGGTCTGTCAATGTCCTTCGAGGGCTGAACAGTGTTTCCCATGTCCCACCCCATGTCACAAACTTTCCCATCATGTAATGAAATTTCATTTCCAGGAGGACAGGAGTGCCCTGGCATTCAGACCTGGCTGCCTGATTTGAATTTAGATAATTTCATCAAGGTAATAACAAGATGTGGGATCACAATCTGCTGGAATAATTTAGAAAGCCATGTGAGGTCACTATTGCTTCTTACAAATAGAGCTTAGACATAATTTACCTGGCAGTAACTTGACCTGGAAGAGAGAGGTTTATCTTCTTGGCAAGCTAAGTCTGAGTAGCTCGACAATCTCTACATAAATTTGAGATCTTTCATTCTCCAGCTGGTTGTTATTACTTATAATCTCTTAATGCAAAAAGTATTCCTTCCAGGGGCCCCTTTCTTTGCCTTTCTTACCTTTGCTTTTTTTTAAAAAAAGATATATTGCATGTTGGTTTGCCTTAGGATCTCAAGCCCATGCTGTTGCAATCATTGTAATTTGGTCACTCCATCTAAAACCTTTGTTATGTTTTATGTTTTAGGTGCGTCTTCAATTCTAAATGTTTCACTGTATTATAACATACAACTTTCAGGAAAGATTGATTAAGAGACCTATATGGAAAACTTTGCCTTGGGGACACACCCTGTAGCTCTGCTTAGAATCCCTTTTGTGAGGAGATTACAAGCAGAACAGCGGAATTGCAGGATTACAGAAGAAATGGGGGAAAATTGTTGCATGGATTCCTGAGAGAAGCCTGATCCTGACCTGTCCCAGGGTAGTTATGGTGCAGTTCTTACATGTCACACCCTACTCCTCTTTGGGTGCTTGAGACTGGCAGTGGGTTGCTGTCATCCCTCACTGTGCCCTTCTCCATGCCTTGGGACACACTCTCTGTCTCTTGCCCCTTTCCCTGGTGGCAGCAGGGACTGAGCAGCTCCTCCTCACTGCCTCAGCTACCTGCCAGCTGCTTCCTTCTGATGTCTGCAGTGCTGCCCCTTCTCCCTCACCTACTGCTGACGTCTCAGGGGATTTCTGCTGCCCTTTGAACCTCTCTGGCTGCTGGAACATGAAGCCTCTCCTCAGCATTTCCATGTTCTAGAAGGGCCGATTTCACTTCCTTTTGGGGTTTTTGAGTTTTCTTAACTCCAGGAGGGCAGCCCACTGTGGGTTCTGCTTGCTGCTCTCTTAACCAGAAAGAGCCAGTGCCTTGTCCTCATGACCAAACACCATGGGGAGCTCTGTGCCACCTTCACCATTGTACTGGGAATGAGGGAGAGACAAGATCAGCTGGAAGTGAGTTGTGTCTCTCTCTGGTGTCTGCCCAGGGATGGCAAGACTCACTGTGAACTGACTTACGTGTCCTCTCCTGGTCAACAATGGTCCCACAGGCTTGTGATGGCTGCCTTTGTGCACCAGATCTTCCCTCTGGGAATCCTGGAGGATGGCCCATTGCCAGGGCACATGCAGGGTGAGTCCCAAAGGATTGGGATGCTGGGAAGCTTGGTGGGGTCAGTCTGCCATGGTGCTGTGTAAGACCCAGCCTATGGAAGGCAGCAGACCCCTGGTGTCCACCCCCAGCTTCACTGCTGGAATAGAGTCAGTGCCCTGGCATGTGTGGCACCAGCACTGGGCTTAGACCATGCTGACCAAAATGCAGCCACCCTAGAAAGAAAGAAGCAAGAAATGGTGCTGCAGAACACATTTGCCTTCAATAAGATCTATTGTACTGCAAACATCCAGTTTGATACATTCGTTATAGTTGTTGCCTGGGCCTCTGCTGTTTCTGACAGCAATATTTTCTCTTTTTCTCTGATTATCTGGACCCAAATCATTATTAGTATCCTTCCCATTATCACTAAACCTCATTTTAGCAATGTGACAAACAACAGCAGCCTTGGAGATGCCAGTTTTAACATGACTGAACCCTCACCCACACTTTCAAACTGGGACAGCTGAGAAAAAACTTTTATGTAAGATGATGCAGAGCATTACAGCCATCCCCATCAGGTGTTGGCTTTTTTTCTTTTTTCTTCATCTTTGCCTCAGGATGTTGCAGTTTTAGCTTGTATTTGGTTTTTTTCCAGCTCATGACTCCACTTGTGACTGGGAGGCACGGCGCTGGAGCAGTGCTCTGTGATGTCTGTAACATTAGTGCGGGGCTGCCAGGGAGCAGACGGCATGTGACCACGAGAGGCTAAACTGGGACGCCGTGATTCAGATACTCGCCTTCCCTATTTCTGGCTCTGTTTCCAGGCCCAGGTTCTGCCACTCCCTCTCTTGGAGGAGGAGGTGCAGGGCCACCACAGCCACCAGGGCCAGCAGCCAGGCCCTGGGCTGCACAGAAGAAGCACGTCCATGAGGATGGGCATCGGCCATGAAAGAGGAACCAGCCAGGGGACGGGGCTGGAAATACTCCAAGGAACAGCAGTCCCACTGCAGAAGCTGAGGCATTTCCTGCTTCTCGAGCAAAAAGAAATGCTCAGCCCTGCACGAGGGAGCTGCTCCATCCCCTCTGGCTCCTCTCCCATTGCATTTGTTTTTGCTGTGTGTTTCTCAGCAGCTCTCCCCACAGCCTGTCATCTCCAGCTCTTCCTCTCACTGCTCAGTCAAGTGACTGTGATGGATGGAAGGTGGAGGGATGCTCCTGGGGAACTTATCCAGCAACCTTTGAACTATGCAGAAGTGTACAACTTCAGCAAAGTTTTAATCTGCCCCTGGAATTTTCAGGTTATTTTTTATTGGAAAAGAGATTTAATTGAAAATTCAGGGCTGTGTCACCTGTTGGGTTTTTACCTATGATGAATTAAAACATGTTACAGGGAATTTTAAATTATGGGGCAGTGTCACACAAAAGGGACATAATTTCATTCTCATAAGAGCTGCCCACAGACATCTGAGAGCCGTGCTCTTCCTACACAGCCTGCCAGAGGCCCAAATCTAAAATTCATACATTTACAAGAGGCAGAAAGCAGAAATGAAACTTGCTCACAAATCTGCACTGCACAAACTGCTAAGATAAAAGGTTGTTCTTCACAAAACACCTATTTAAGTCTCATCTGCCATTTCAAATACCACCAAAACACCTATTTAAGGCCATTCTGATACTACAGATATTATGGCTGATGACAAAAAGAGGTGGAATCAAAGCCACTCTCCTTTGGTGTTCAGTAAGTGGCTCTGCAAGAAGCAGGTACATCTCCATGCCTACAGGTACTTTGTGAAAGCTTTAGTAGGGCAACAAAGACTGAAAGCCTGTGGCACAGTGCTGGCTGCAAGCAGCCTTTTCCTGCCCAGCCACTGAACCCATTAGTACAAGCAGAACATCAGGGCACAACATCTGCTGGATTTCACAGCTTCTTCAGCCCAAACCCTCAGCCTAAATGCCTTGATCAAAGGCCTTCCCAGCCTTGTCTGTCTTCCCAACCCCTCTTCCTGCTGGCCTCAGCCTGCCCCTGGCACAGGACTGGTTTCCTTTCTTTCCCAGTTTTCCTTCACAGTCTATATATTTTTTTTTATCTCCTGTAAATCTCTCTTGCCATCTGTGGCCTATCAGAGGTGTCTTTTCCACAGTTTCTCCACTTTTCCTCTATCTCCTATCCAAATTTTTGTTCCCCCAGGGAAAAGGCACTTTCTGCATCTGAGCTGATTTGCTTCCTGCCCATTATCTCTGCCCAGCTTTTGCTGGGTCTTCCCTCTTGTGTCTCCTGATGACCTCCCACAACTGAGTCCATTTCCACCACTGCCTCCCTGTATTTGCATTTGCCTCAGAGAAACCTCCTGCTGCCTGGAAGCAGCATTAGACTCAAGAGGACCCAAAGCAAAGTGGATATTTGGATATTCCTCCTCTATGAGCAGATGGAAAGAATCTGCTTAGTCTGAGCTGTGAAGAACCCCTCTATTGCCTTCCCCAAGGTCAACTGCCCTAGCAGAAAAGGCTTTCCCTCCTGACTTCCTCTCTCTCCCCCTCCCTCCAGCTGTGCTCTTTGCCTCTGGCTTCTCATGTTCTTCACCAGTCACCAACCATCCCTTTGCCTGGACATTCTCCATGGGCTGTGTGTGGTTTGGCAGTGACAGCATCACCTGCACTGTCACCTCTCAGGAGCAGTCATGCTGTGTTCTGACTGCCCTCTGCACCTGCCCAGCATCACCCCATTCCTGACACACACACACTTTGAATCCTGCTGCTGCTCTTTGACTCAGATCAGACACCCACCAAGGGGGGAGGAAACAAGGGAAAGGAGCTCATCCTCAGTCCCCACCTGTTCTTCCTTGTGTCAGGTTTTCCTTTCCTTTCCCCACACTGTCCCTCACTCCATCACAGATTTTGTGTGTTAACATGGCCTGATTTGATTTTTCAGTTCACCCTTAGAGGCAGTAGTTCAGTTCTCTTCTTTGTCCTAACTGATTTTATTTCCTCAGGAATTTTTTTCACTTTTTAGAAACCTTTCCTGCTCTCTGCAGCTTGGGCTTTTCCTTCTGCCTCTGCACCTGCCACTCAAAAACTACTCCCATTTTTTCCCCTCCCTCTTGCATTTTATGCTCAAAGGCATATTGGATTAGAAGAACTGGGGAAGATTGTGACTTTTTAGTTCCAACAGTGCTCTGGTCTTGGCAGATTTCAGTGATGTTGTCACAGATGAATCTATTGCCTGGGAAACTGGAGCACTCCACCTGAGTCCTGCCCTGCCCTCAGCAGTGACATGCACTTGGACTCGGCTGACTTTGATGTAATTATTCTTCCAATATGTCTCTCTGGGCTTATTATTTATCCTATGTAGGATTCCCTCTTACCTTTTTATTTCTCTCCTGCCATGCTATCCCCCTTACTCCCACATTAGCAGATAATTTCAGTTCATTTCTTAGCAAAAAATTATGTGTCTTCTTAAGTTTCTATTTTAGTGCTGCTCTTTCCAGTCAAAAAAACCAGAGGTGACATGAAATGGAATAACTTTTTGTGTTTTTCTCTGCATATTTGTGATCTCATCTGGAAGAGCACTTAAAAAATGTTGCAGAGGATCTTGTTATGACTAATACAATGCTGTCATGCAATTACCACCATATTTATTTAATAATCTAGTCTTCAGAGAAAAATTGCCTTATCAATAACATTTATCAACCCCCCATAACATTAACCACCAAGATATCAATCCACCTTTTCCCCTCAGTCACCTGATACTATACAACCTCTGTTAAATGTAGCACATCTGCTTGTGTAAGCGCTTTTCTTCTTCAGAAATAATGGTTTGCCACACCATTCATGAAAAACAACCCAGCCCAGGAGTTCTTCTCCAGCAATATTTGGTGTTCAACATTTCAGAGGAATGTCTAAGCTTTGTTTATATGAAATAAGGTAATTTTTTTCCTGCCTCTACCCAGCAGTGAGGTTATGTACTTAGGGAGAAAGTTTGCCTCTCGTGTAGTGTTACAGTCACTGGCATAAATACAGGTACAAATCTCTCTGTTACCAGCACTAGGACTTAATGTTTTTGGTCTGACTGTTGCAAAAAGCTACTGAAGCCTAATCTGAGTGGAAAGCTTTCCTTTGCCCCTGCAGTTTCTGGTGCTGTCTTTCATCTCCCTCCTTTTGCCTGCCCAGAGTGGTCTGGGGTGGAGCTGGGTGCACTCTGCCGTGCCTGCAGCACAGGGAAACCATTTCTAGTTCATCTTTCAGCAGCCTGGTGTGAGGGGCCAGCTGAAGCTGTATCAGGAATCAAAGCAGTTTTGTATGCCATGACTCTGGAGGAGAAGCACATGCTGCAGAAAATACAAGGTCTAAAATAATAGACACTGGGGGAAATAAAAAGCATGTCAGAGGGTGGATTGTTAAGCCCTCACAGTCAAATCCTGAGAGGTCTTTAGCCATTACAAGCAACTTCTGTTGGCTTCAAGAGGCCTCCAGGTGCTCATCTCCCTTCAGGATATGTATACAAGGCTTTTACTTAATGAAAAGATCTTCACCAACTGGCAGGAGAGTGAAAGGGTTTTGAGTCCAATAAAATGATTTTCCTGGATTTGTGGAGTAGGCAGCATACAGTGGGGGGTTGTAACAACAGTACCTGTTCCCCTGCAAACTGGGGACATAACTGGTTCTGGGAATGTAGTGTTGCTTCTCAACTTGCTGCAGTGAAACAGTGTGTAAAATGGGGAACAAAAAGAGCTGCTATCAGAAGGGTTGGTAGGTAGCAGATGCCTGTGTGGCTCTCTGGAGAGAGGAAAATCTCTTAATTCTGATGGATTTGAGCTCCTGACTCTTCAACAGACTGCATATTGTAAACCCCAGAACTTGCATTAAAACAAATGACACTTGTTTCCATGTGCTGTGGAGGGGGTCCCATATGACTTTTCCCAGGGAGGCAAAGTGATTGCTAATAAAACAGTATTTCAGTGCTCTGAAATGCATCCCACAAAGGGCAAATATTATTATTATCATCATTATTATTACTATTGTTAGACATTGAACAGAAGTGCCATAACTCAGAGTATTATTTTCAGTAGTTCCAACACTGTCTGCAGGACACCTGCTCTCCATGGTCATTTCAAGACAGCTCCTGCTCTGTTGTTATTGGCTCCATACCAGGAGCCAGCAAAGCAAAAAAAATTTCACTTAAGACCAAACTTACTGTTCTCCTGTCAGCTTCCCCATAATGTATTACTTCACCATGTCCTTTGACCTACTGCATTTCTTTATAGAGAAATATAATTAATTTTGAGACACAGCTTAGCTCTGGGGTTCAAAACAGTTTCATGTGTTTTTTCAAAACATTAATTTTTTCCTTCTTTTTTAATTTTCAGGCAGAAAAGGTTATGAGGGTTAAACAAAGCACCACTTCTTCCAAGAGCTCCAAATGCCAGCATGGCTGGAAGAAGCTGATGGAGGGAGGAGGATAGAAGGGGCAGAGGGGGTTTTTCTCAGCCAGAACCCAGGAGCCAGAGTTGCTCCTGGAGGCTCAGCTGCAGGAAGGAATGAGAGACACATCTACTGCACAAATAACCAGTGGTGTATGTGAGAGTGGATCTCTGCAGATCACTCTGGGCTTTGAGGGAAGATTTGCTGACATGCTGAAGCTGCTGCTGTCCACAGCTACATCATCATCTGCTCTTCCTGGGCAGGCTCCCTTGTGGGGACAGCTCAACCTGTCCAGCAACATGTCCCAGGGATCCAGGCAGAGCAGCACCTTTTTTCTCACAGAAATCAGGACACAGATGGGGTGTTAAAGTGACCTGCCATCCTCCTTATTCATACATTCATTCATGAGGATTTGTCATTTGAATGATGACAAATCTTGTCACTGGCGGAAGGTCTTACTTGTCATACCAATAGCACCTGCTTCATTTGTGGATTATTGTCCAAAGACTGAGGTATTTCTAGAAGCCATGAAGGACCCAGTTAAGCCATTTTTCTCATCCTTTCTTTCTGCAGCAGAATTGCTTATGTTGTGGAACACACTCGCAGTCCAACTGAGAGCAGGTGTGCAAATCCAGCACATGGGTGTTGTTAATCCCACAGGAATTATTTTAGGAAATGGAGGGGGAAGGGAAGTTGCATACAGGTATAGGAATTAACAAAAAATCTTAGTAAAAATTTAGCACATTTCTGAGGCATCCAGAGCCACCCAGCACCATAAGAAATTAGTAACTGGAAAGAGATCTATTTAGTAATAATGAGAGATGCACTTGGCATCATATGTTCAAAGGGATGTGAGGTTTCTAGTCCTTAAAAATTCAAGACTAATCCCATATCTGATGCTGCACAGAAAGCCTTGATAACCCTTTGCAAGTCCAGTCAGCACCTTTGAAGTCAATGGCAACATTGCCACAGTAATAACCCTGAAGATCTGTGTTGGCTCTTACCTTGCTGGAAAACCATCTATTTCGTAACACTCACATTCTTTGAACTAAGAGGACTCCCTGGGCTTACAGCACCTGACATGTGTGCTGCCAAGCTCTTTTGCTTCTTTCTTACTGCTTTTTCAAAGCAAAGTCTCCTATAACTTCATTTTTTTATTGCTTTCAATAGGAAAAAAAAACCCAAAACCCTGGTTCCATAATAAACTCAATGTCTAACTCTGCAGGAATGTTACACACACAGCCCTGCTGGGATTGAAGCAGCAACCATTTGCTGGATACTCATGTTTGTACATCCTCTTAGTTTAATTCATTTTCCTCAATGAGAATGAAAACACGCTTCCTGAAAACATACTTGCATGGAAACAAGTGGGAAAAAGTCTAGATTTAATATCAAGAAAAATGTAAAACTAGTTGGAAAATGGACTGTGGGGTGTTTTTTTATTTTAAAAGTCAGTATTTCATTGTCATATTGGGAAGATTAAATAATGTTCAAACAAGGTTTGTCACAAATCTGGCACAGACTAGGCAAAGGCAGTGGTCCAAAGCTATTATGAAAGCCATAGCTGGCATTTAACATCATGCATCACCTAAGAAAACAAGAAACCTCACAGCCCACTTTGATCTAATCATGATACATTTGACAGCTGGATGCCAGAACGTTCTTTGCTGGTTGCTCAATGGCAGGATGGAGAATCCAAACAGCAGAGTGACCCTGCCCAGGCCTGGCCTGGGGACTCAGCCTTGATGCTGTGGGGTGAATCAGGTTGTGCCCTCCTGGCTGTGCCAGGATCTGCTGAGCTGTATGAGATTGCACATCAGCCCAAACTTACTCCTTGCCATTTTGAGCATTTTAGGCACAACGAGAAGCGAATTTCTCATTGCTGGGTGGTCCTACAGATCCCACTGTGCCTTGGCAGTGCTCACACCTCCCATACTGCCCCAGCAGCCTGAATGGAAAACCTAGCACAGAACTGAGCTTCCAGGCCACATTACAGCCAGTCCTCAGCAGGGGCAGAATAAAAGCAGTTCTGGAGTAACTGGTTGTAGCCAGGGACAGGGGAGTAGCTCACAATGCAGTGAACAATCTCCATATTTTAAAATCTAAATATCCATATCATTATGACATCTAATAAAGAAGGGAAACCAACAGTAATTTGTCTGAAGTGTTAAAGCCTTTTGAGTAAACTAATTCTCCAGCCTGTCAAGCACAAGTCCATGTAGCCAAGATTCACTACTCTTTTAGTACCCAAACTAAGATAAATGATCATCTTGAACACAAGTCATCTATACCATTTCCCACAGGAAGACAAGGTTTGAATCCAAATTGATTCTGAAAACCCCTGAGGTATGGTCAGAAATCAAATAGATGTCAGTAAAAAACACTTAAAAGGGAAATGTCAAATGCAAAAGTCCCCAACAAACAAGCCCAGCCTGTGGCCCTTATGAAGAATGACCTGCCAGGCAGTGCAGACTGTGCAGAAATGGACCCACAGTCTTTTAGAGATCCAGCAAACATTTGGATGTTTGGTATTGTCTGCCCACAACAAAAGTGAAGGCAAATGCCATCCTGGGACACACACACCTGTGAGTGTGTTTCATGTAAAACATGGAAGAAATTCTTGTGCTCTAATTAGCACCGGTGCATTCTCTATGTAGTTTGGTGCCCAGTTCTCAGCATCATGGGTTAAGGAAAATGGACAGTCAAGGTCCAAAGATTCTCATATGAAAGCCCAAAAGTTTAGAAGATGCAATCCAGGAAAAAAGGCTGATGAATTGGGCATTTTTTGAGTGGAAATGGGAAGATGAGGAAAACTTAAAACTTAGCTGTCTGGCAGAAACCTGACCCATTTCTACCCATTATAAACTGGTGACGTGAAGTGTGATATCTTCCACTCTCTGTTTTTGTTTGGTAAGATCTGGTACAGCAGGACTGTACAAATTTAGACCACCTGTTAGAGCATTTTCAGACCTTTTATCTGTCTGAGCCAGAGCTTCCTTGGATCAAAGTCCTGCAAGACTTGCCTCAGGATCCAGTTTTGTGGCCAGCATTCATCACAACCAACTGCTTTTGAACATACTCAGTTGTCTGGGATATTGCATGGTTTAGTCCTGAAATGCTGCAATGAAGCTGAGACAAGCTCTGGGACACAATGGTTCTTAGTCACAGCACCAGTCTGAGGAGTGGCTGTGGCCCTTGGAGGCACGGCCTGGACACACAGTGTTGGAGGTATTTCCAACATGGGCATCTTCAGTATGCACCTGCCAGGGCTGTCAGGGATGACACAGGACCTACAGAAGACCTACATCTTCCTGGAGCAGCAGCCAGACTCAAGTGGCACTTCCTGGGGGAAAATGGCCAAAAGCCTGTGGCCAAGCATCTGAACTGTGCGTGCTGTGAATAAGAGGAAGAATTGGAACAACAGAGTGTTTATTAAAGCACATATAACAGGGGCACCCAGTGCATGGATAAAGAATTACATCATGCTGCAGTGACAGTGCTGTGCAGGGTCTGGGGTTTCTGTCTGTCTTACAACAGAGACTCCCAAAGTGAAGGCTAGGGCATCCACAAGCCCACCTTGTTGAAGCACCAAGAGCAATGTAGTGCCCAGCAGGGCTGGCAGCAGGATGCACAAAAGAGAGCCAAGGAAGGCAGCAGAACACGGGGAATGGCTGGGATAGGGGCTATTCCCCCCCATGGTACTGCAGCCACTTGTCCCTGCAGGCACTGCCCCCTGTCCCCTGCTGGAGCTGTCACCACCAAACCTGCAGCTCACTCAGGGTGTGGGGCTGGCACGGATCCGCATCGACCCCAGATCCTGTTTCTGGGCTGTGCTGACCAAGAGTGCAATCATGCACACTTCCTTCCACATTTATGCAAAAAGCATCCACCCCACATGTATTTCCACTGTATTTGAGGCCTTGTGAAATCTTGGCAGAAGTGGATGGATTTTGCCCAGAATACACAATTTAGTGCTAATTATCTCTTCCTGCTGGGCTTTAGAGCACAGAGCTTTCAGTTCAAGAACAACAGCTACAAGAGCTAATGGATTGCTCTGTTACCAGGAAGCAAACCCTTTGCAGAGCATGGAGGATCCTGCCCTGCTGCAGGTCCTGGGGAAACTCTGCAACAATGGGAGGATGGAATTCATTAACTCCTCAGGGAAGGAGAGCACATCACCAGCATCGTAATTGCCTTCCGCTGGTGCTGCTGGGGAGAACACCCCAACACAAAAGAGCAACTCACCCCTCCCAAGGCATAGCAAATCACATTGTAAATGTAGAAAAAGAAAATTCCCCTTGTTGGGTCAGTGAGAGGCTGCAGAAGAGAAAAGGATGGAAAAACTGTTGCTGTGATTCATTCTCTTCCATGTCACATACAGTAGAAGTCCATATTTTCTGTGAGTGAGTGTGCAGGATATGGATTAAATTGTTGCTTTCCAAACCCCACTTCCCACATGCACTTATCTCACATCTAGGATGGCCAGTGGGCCTCTCTGATTGGGCTCCACTGACAGACCTCTTTTGGTAATACTCCCTGAGACAAGGAAGAGACTTGCTCTACTCTGCTGGCAATTAAGGTGCAGGTAATGAATTAACAGCATATAGGAGCCACATTGGGAGGCAATAATAATTTAATTCTCCTGCACTGGCAGTTAACCACCCAGCAGTAACCATCCCAGAGCTGCTCTCCACACAGCTAATTTCGGAGCTTTACAGACCTGCATATGTTGATCATTTGATTCCACTGCTGACATGTAGCCTGAAGGAGAGCCCAAAGTTCCTCCTAGCATAGCAAACATTTTGGCTGGTGGTGACCACGTCTTAGCTTTCCTTTCAAAGGCAGTCTTTTTGGTGTGGATACTCACCTTCTCAAATATCCTTACAAGTGTAAGAAATAAAATACTGAAATATAGAGCAGATGCTTCAGTACCTTGGACTAGGTCCATTATTGACACAGGACCAACATTACACCCTTCTCAAAGACACTTGCTCATATGGTGCACAGATGTAGGCTGCTGGCAGTGATTTCTAAAGCAAATGTGGGCAACTTCCAGATTTTCAGGTACCCTTTGTCTCCATTTCTTGTGCAAGATTCTGGACATTTTATTCTCATTTGGGTCTTTGTAATTATCAGGCCAAAATATCCTTATTATTGCTGGTTTTTTCTCCCTCTTGGAAACAGGGTGAGGAAACACTGCTGGATGTATGGAACAACAGCTGGCACTGGAGATGAGGAGTGGTGGAATTGCCACAGGTCACCAAGATAATGCTGTGATCTGCCTGCCCAACATGCAGAGGTTTTAGTGGCAGCTCTTCCACAGAGCACGCTACTACCAGTGGGAAAGGTTTTCACAGCTTGGAATCAGGATTGCCACCACCAAAAAGTAAAAGGCTGTGAGAGTAAAAGGAGTGAGAATAATTCTTCGTGAGCAAGCTGAGGAAACAGCTGCACAAAACCTGACACTCCTTTGCTGAGACAGTTGTAAGCATCCTCCATCATGTCCAGACAGAGTTTCCTGTCTTGAGAACAAGTTGTCCAGCACTAATTCGCTGGGAAACACCAGAAGAAAAAAGTGAAACACCAAATTGATTCCAAGGAAGATTTTCTTCCGTAAAATGAAGGTAAATAAATCTGCTGCTTTATGACTGGTGGTTTTACTGTGAGGTATTGCACAACAGACTTAAATAATGTCCAAGTATGACTGCATCCAGTTTTATCTGGCTGTAATGTTTTCCTTAGCTCATTGTGTCTCAGAGAAGGGTGGGTATGAAGAACAAAAGCCTTTTAGGCCTGCAGTCTATGTGCACATGAACCCTTCTCACCTGACTCTGGTAACAGGCATGTGGAATACATATTGAACTCATTCTCCATAGTGTTTTTCTCGCAACATTTGGAATTTAAGTAAGCTTTGTACTTTAACAAATAAATATTGAGCTAATTGCATTAATAAACACAAAGCAAAAGGCAGAAAATACCCTTCCTATCCTGTATGTGGACAGCCTCAATTTCCAGCATAAGTTGGAGGAGGACCATGGGCAGGGACCACGGGGTTAATCACAGAAACGGGACACCCTGTCCATCAGGACCCCCAGTCTGGGCTGCAGAGGCCCATGTCTCCCATCTCTCTGCCTGGTTGGCCTGCCCCTTCTTCCACACTCTTAGCAGGGTTTGCCATGCTCCTTTTTTGTCCAAGTGGTCTCTACCTTAGTACCATCCCAAGAGACAGGAGAGACTTGACCTTCACAAATCTGCTGCCTGCCTAATCCAGTGGAAAAAAGGACCATGTCAACTCCATCTTTGAAAGAAAAGCATTGATTTGCCTCTTCTCACATAATACACATAATAATGAGTGCTCCACCAACACCTTCATCACCCATCTTCTCACAGGACAAGATGCTTATCCTCTCTCCTGTACTTTAAAACAAAAAAATGAACAAACAACAAACAAATAAAAAACAGTTGGCAAACTGTTGACAAACAGTTAACAAATCTGAGATGCAAGTCTCCACATGAAAAATAGAACTTTTGCAAAAAAATTATAATGAGTTTGAAGCAGATCTTACTGGGACAGAGTCAGGCAGGGCTGTCAGACTTTAAACAGCAAGCAGACCCAGAGATATCCTTCTGCCTTCTTTTGTGCAGTGTCCTCAAGCCCAGTGCCCTGGGGGAGCTACAGCCATGGGAGAGCCACATTACACGTGTAGGATTTAATGCATTGCAGCAAAGATGCAGGAAAGTCATGATCTGCCCTCCCTTCAGGTGAGGCTTGGGATCTGAGCAGTGAGTACAGGACAGCCCCAAATTGCAGAGGGCATCTGGAACTGAGCACCAGGTGACCTCCACACCCCGGGCAATGCTCCAGCCCCACCCACACGGCAGCAGCTTCACTCCCCTAGAGCCCCCACGCTTCATCAGCTGAGCATTACTGAAATTGGATCCCACACCATGCCTGTGGATAATGACTTAGACTTACCTTTCCTCTAAAGACAGGGAAACCAGACCAAAGACAAAGATTTTTTTTTTTTCCTGCTGTAGAAATGGTTCAATTGCTTCCATCCTGAATGTGACGTTTGTGATCTAGGACTTTTGCCTTGCACCTGACGTGTTTGTGCACAGGTGGAAAAAGCAGGCACCTGGCTGCTTCCCCTGGCAGGTCTGCCTGTTAGTTTTGACAGAAAGGGACCAAGGCCCACTGAGATGCCCACAAAAATAGTTTTTATTTCAGTAGGGTAGCACACTACTCACCTAGATGGAGGGAACACAGGGTTGATCTTCTGGTATTTTTGAAAGCTGTGCTGACCATCTGCTGGATAGCTATAAAAAACTTTTGTGGGGTCAGGTTTTAAAACACTGCAGAGCCATACTCTTAGCTGGAAAGATTTCACATGGAGACTGGATGAAAACCAGCAAAGCAACGGACATGAATGCATTTCTTTTTTCTTGTCACAGTTGATGGAAACAGCCAGTCTATGTGTTTGCTGATGTGATGTAGACAGCAGAAGACAGATCTAATGAGGTGCCTCAGTCCCTCGAGCAGGTACCAGAGATCCCTGTGCCCAGGTGATCAGGGTCACCTCAGTGCCAGTGGGTTGGCCTGTCGTTCCTGCCCACAGTTACAAGGTGAGGGACACCTTGTTTTAGAGACATCCCAAAACCTCCTAATGAGCCTGATCTGCAGGCTGTGCTCTGAGGTCATCTCAGCATACTCTTCCAAAGCTGGAGTGGCAGAGGTACCTATTCCTTGTGCAGCAGCTTGGAGTGAGGGCACTCAGCAAGGACATTGTGCTATGCTCAGGCTGGTGCTTCTCATCCCCTACCCCACCTGGATGTGGTGGCTGAACGTGCATGGACTGACTAGTCCTTGGGACATCTTACAGCAACAGCACAGAGACATCTCCTCTGCCAAGGGACTGCTCCTCCCACAGGATCAGACACAGGTTCCCTCTGGTGCCCATGCTTGTTTGTATGACTCGTGTCCTCTCTCCACCTTCTCCTTTCTCACAGGTCCTGAAACACTGTCTAAAGAGGAAAACATCCTCAATAAAAGGAAAGGGTGTACACCTCTGAAATACTTTGTGTCTGCTGGGTTATGCTCAACAACTACTGAGGTGACAATTAAATAGGATGAGGTGGATTAAATAGGATGTTGGGTTCCTTCTCCTTATGTGAATGATTTTACTTTTTGCACATGGGCAGGTATGGGGCTTGAAGGAGTGCAGTGAGCCCTGTCCAGCACAGTTCTGGAAAAACACAGATTCTCAGGGAGAACTCCATGCTTTGGAGCACACATGGACAGAAGGACCTGAGTGCATCCCTGATCCAAGGCAATGCCAGGCACCTAACTTTCCCTTTGCACTCTGTAGCTTTCCAACAGAGATCCTTGGACTTTATTCCAGGGTCAGGCCCTCAAATCTTTTCTTATGTCTAGCTTCCAGTCTCAGCATGATGACGTCCTGCTGCCAGTTCCTCATTCATAAGCAAGGGAAAATCCAACTCATTCAGATTTTGAATCTGCTAAATGACTAATGGAGCTAATTGTGCCCTCTGCTCTTGTAGCATCTTGAAAGCAAAAAAGAGGGGTTGACACAATAGGGCAAAGGACATTTTCTACCTCTGACAATAACTCAGCAGCCCACTTTTGCCTTTGCAGACATGCTGCCAGAAGCCCACTCTTACCAGGGCTCCTGCTCACCTTTGTAATTTACTTCAGTTTTTGGCGTTCAGTCCAATCTTAAGCAACATTGTTCTTGTCTTCACTCTGGTACCTATCAGAACACACAAACCCTGTGATTAACAAAGCAAACCCACAAAAGTAGAATACCTGTAATCCAGAGTCTACTTTGTAGTTTTAGCAAAAGCAGCAGCATGCAAAGCACAGACATAGGAGTGGGAGAGTGGGGAAGAACTATTTTAAGTCAAACAGCACAGGAAGAGGTTCTTAGCTCAAAACAAAACCGATCTGCTTGCATCACAAAATAAATGAAGTTTTTAGCAGTAGCTGGAAGTCACACATACAGGGAACAAAGGAGTTCATTTACACAACACTGCTTACTTACATTTCAGAGTAACCAATGTCACTACAGGAATAAGAGCAGAGCAAACCCAGTAGTCTAGGTTTAATTATGAGCTGCTACTGCTGCTGAATACAGTGAGAGGATCTTTCCTAAATTGTTTCTCAACACTGATACTGGGATACGTGTCTTGGACTAAAACTGCACAGGTTGCTTCTTTTTGGGAAAAACAGCTTTAAAGTAAAGTGAAGAACATTTCAGAACGTGTTCAGTGTCTGTTTTGCACCAGTCTAAAAGGAGAAAATCCACCCCCCCAACATTCCTTTCTCTTGCTTTGGTGTTACTTGGGGAACTGATTCAGCTGAAAAATAATCCAGTAAAAATGGCTGGTTACTTGTTAACTTGTTAAGAATCAGTCCTGCTGGGGCTATACTGGGAGAGGGCAGAGGATGAGAGGGTGCTGGATTCTTCCTTCCAGCAGCAGCAACATTTACTAATACTGACTGCAATGGCTGCTGAATTGCAGACTTGGTGTTTGGAAATATAGTTCTCAGGAGGTTTATACGTCTGCTTCTGACATTCCCAGAAGTGCACCAGCATCAGCATGCTGATTAATCCATTAGAGTCCACAGACCATCTCTTCCTTCACCTGTATTGCTTGGGGAGAATGGCAAGAAAGGGTGAAACCCACCTAAAACATTTGGACTGAACTGCACACTGGTGTGGGAATAACAAGATAATTCACAATTACTTCCATGTTACAGCACTCACAAAGGACATATGAAACTTGCACTCACTTTTTCCATTGAAATGAGGAGGTTTCAAGGCAGCACACTCTATTCTGGCCCTCGTAGAAGACAAAGACTCCATTGTTGGGTTAGCTCTACTTTGCATGACAGAATCCCGTATTTTTTTGGCTGGAGAATGAACAAATAAACATGATTCTTAGCCTGTGATGGAGATGAAGGTATCAATCCTGTTGGCAGTGTCCCATATGGATAATGGCCAGACACTGTAGTTAGCACCATAATTCAAGTCTCCTGTTCAACGGCACTGCAATAGTAAATCACTAATTAGACATTCATACTTGCACTTTTGTATTTGTTTCTTTTATCTTTTGTCCTCTCAAATAACAGCATAAACAAGAGGGTGACTGAACTAATGAAACCCACTCTCACCTTTCCTACCTCTCTTGGCTGGACAAGCAGTGGCGCATGCTGGGTGCAGTTCAGAACTGTATTGTAAGGGATGCAGTAATAGCTGCCTTTACCTAGCAAGGACATTAGTTTGGTCCTCTGCCCTAGGAAGCCAAGTTTCAGAAGTCAGGCAAGGATTTCATGTCTTTTACACATCACCTTCCCTGACAAAATTGGCCAGAAATAATCACCAGGTCAAAATGTAAGATGAGAAAAGGGGACATGCAGCACAAGCTCACAAATACCACTGCTTAGGAGATCAAGGCCAAAAACCAAGGTAGGTGGTTACAAGATATTTATAACAAGGGAATGGTATTTCACAAGGTTATTTAATTTATTTCTGCCTTTTTTTTGGCTGAGAAATATATAATTATCCTAAATTTAGAGCACCTCAGAGATTATACAGCAGCATTCTTCCACTCCTTGCCACTGCTGGACATTCAACAGAGCATATCCATGAGCTGCATGACACTGATGGTAATATTCACCTTTTGGGAGAGCAAAACCTGCTTTCCACAAGGAGAATGGGATATCAACATGCACTCAGAAAACTCCACATCAGGAAACAATGTGTCTACATACCTAAGCAGAAAGATGGGCAAAATGCATTTCAGAAGCTACAGGAGAGAACTCATGTAGAGAGATTATAGGAAAGGCTAATTTGTGAACTATGTGGGTTTTAACCATGAGAAATCCCAGAGGAATTTAAAATTTGTGCTTAGAAGACGGTCTATGACTAGACCATGCTGCAATGGTCTGTTTGAGGCAGTTCTACTGCAATGATGAAGCCAGGCTGCCTTCTGTTCCAGTGTTTTCAAGTGCTGGCTCTTCCAGCAGTAGAGACAGTCACTGGAACATGGCCACTGCATGAGAACCTTATTTACCCACCGCAGTGACAAGGGATGCACAAGTGTTTGGGTGGATTCTGTCTGTGGGGCAAAACTGACAGAACTGGGTAGCAGGAGGAGCAGAAGATTTGACGAATATTTTGAAAATACAGTTTAAAAAATAAGGAACACAAATGGTCCTTGACCATTGACCAGATGGTTCTTGTGATGAAATATTTGCATCATTTTTTACATCAAATTTTCCAGCTATTTTCAATTAGTTTTATATGCAGTGAGCTGAGCAGATTCAGATTTCAGTCAACTAAATATATTTCCATTATCAGAGAGTAAGCAATGCAGTACTGTCCCTAAACATAAATGGTAGATCAAATAAGAAACTACAGTAAAGTAGAAATTAATTTTTTCGTTAATGTTGAAAAATCAGAATACTTTCATAGCAAAGGAGAAAAAGCAGATCCTACAACGATTTTACTGACATAAGTAATCATGAGATGAGCAATTTCTGTAAAGAAGGATGGAACAATTTGTATTTTTAAACATACATGCAATTTGCTGCACTGAGGTGTTTTTTCCCCTCCACTCCTCTCCCCTGAGGACTGCAGGCGGAGCCTCCGACTGGGGAGCTAAAGCACATGCCCCTAACAGGTGACCTTCCCAAAAAACCAACAAGATGATGTAATTGGGCCAGCAGGAGCAATAGAGACTCAGCAAAATTTTTATTCTTTCCCACTGGCAGAACCTGAGCTCCTTCCAGACTGACAGATCCTCACCCCTTCATGTACAGCAGCAATCCCAGCATCAGCCTGTGCAGGGAGCAATAAGGCACAAATAGCACTGGTTTCTGGGAACATTTCTGAAAGTGAATTGCTGGTGGCAACCAATCACCTAGCCAAAAGTCCCACCAGCCCTTTATTTTGGCATCTGCTGACCCCCACATACGACACTTTAATTGTATACAAAGTCTGAGACTGTTGGTTGGGCTGAACTGGCCTCTGACCACAGTGTAAGAAAGTAAGTTTGTCAAGTGGTGTAGCTGCTAATGGCTGAGCTCCTCTAGGCTGCTGAAAATCACAGAAATGCTCCATTTGCCACTGTCCTTCAGAACAAACTGCATGTCAAAATAAGACAGAAGGCTTTCCCCTGTTAGAGTCCTCAGTTCTGTTCCCAACTCTCTCTGAATAACCCTGTTCAAGTTATGTTACCATTCATCAATTATTTCTTGTTATATATTTTTTTCTCCTAAGACAGGAAAACTCACCTCATAATCACATTTGGAAAAGATACAGAAATGGTGATAACGCTCATCACAAATGCAAATGGTGGAATTCCTTGTTCCTTGGTTTACAGAGTGCCTCTCCCTAAGCTTCAGGACACAAGAGATTGTCTGGGAGAACAGAATGTCAACAAAAATCCTGGTTAAAAAGATAAAAGGAGGATTTTAAAGATAAAACCATGTTTTGGGGAACACGAGTCACTAGTCTCAAGAATTTGTAATTTACAGACTGAGGGCAGCTTTTCACTGGGCTTGAGCTATGACTGCTGGCTTGTGTCTAAGGCATTCTTTGGAGCTGTCTAAATCAGGGAAGAAAAGCTGACTTGAGGTCAGCTTAGGCAGCTTGCCTTGATGGAAACCCCTCTTTTCTCTGCAACCCCAGCTGAGATCATTTGCCCTGGTCACCATTTAACTGTGGCCACTGCAAACACTGCCCGGCCAGCAGAGCAGCAGCTCACAAGAAAGGGGCTGCCAGCAGGACAACTCACTCCAACTTCCAGAAGGGTCAAACCCTCTCCCCCTCACTCCAACAAGGGAGTTGTGCCTTTTCTGATCACAAGGACTCAGAGCCTGTACAAGTCTTAGCTCAGCTCCTGGTCTGAAGAGTACCAGTGACAGCATTATGCTCAGCCAGGACAAAAGAAGTTGAGAACTACTGTCCACAGAGATGTTGTCCCATTATAAGATTCATTTGCTTTGAGAAGGGAGTAGGATTCCAAGTGCCCTTTTTGTGCACAGGAACTTTCAAACCTGTTGGAAACTCTTGGTTCTTTTCAGGATTTTTCACGATTTTCCGACTAACTTATTTCTTGAACAATTTGGTTCAACAGCTTTTATTTTTGCACACTGAAAGAGAAAAATGCTCCCTCTATATCTTGGCAATAGCTTACCTGTCATTAAAAATGTAGAAAGCATCACAGAATTCAAGAGATTTGATGATATTCATGCAGAATTTGGCCTAAAGAGAGAGCTGTTGAAGGGTAAGAGATGGGAACAGGACCCAGTCATTCTAAGTGCTCTCACATTGGTGGTCTTTCTTTGGGCCCAAAGCTAAAAGAGAGAAGGATTTTCAGGCAGAAGAACAGAAGTTCAGAAGGAATGACACAAAGTTAGTGTAGGCAGGTTTCAGGGTTTTTTTGTGTTTAATAATTTATCCCCTTCATTCCTGAATTAACACAAAATGTAAATCTTGTTATCATTACAAACCATAGTTTACACAGAGATGAACAAAACCCAAAGACAGCCCCCAATACAGAAATGTCAAAATCTACAAGCAGAATCAGAGGACTTGAGGCTTACCAGAAAACCAAAGGAAAGGCCAAAATGGCATTCTCAAATATGTATTCTAAAGATTCCTTGCCACTGTTCTCATAATTTTTAAAGATCTTTTGGGGGATCTGCCAGTGTAGAGGTAAGGCCTTGGAGAACTTTACCTAATCGTAGGTTAATACTACAAGACTTTCATATTTGGCAAGCTACTAGGACAAACGGCCACAAAAGTGCTCCTTTCATCAGCACATCTCATGTTTCAACTATCAGTTTATTTTTTAATTACAGTTTTTTAAAAAGCAGATTACTTCTTGTGAAGCAATGAATACACAACAATATATTGTTTCCCCTAGAGACAACATATATATGATGGGTATGAAAGACATGATACACACAATTAAGATGACTGTGTGACAGATTAGTAACCAGAGGCCAAGAAAGAACAGAGGGATAGAATGAAAGTAGTAAATATTTGGTCACTTTTGAGAGCTAATTTGGTCATCACATTTTTTTGTGGTTTTGTTTTTTTTTTTTTTTTTTTTTTGTGATAATCAGACTGTGCAAATATCATTATAACAACTGTTCAAGAAAAATATGAGCAATAAAAGACAATATATAGACTTGAAAGGTACTCAAATATTGAATTTCCACTGTGAAATTTAGAGATTATTGTAGCAGCAATTAAACAAGCTATTCTGCCAAGGAAAGTGAAAAAAAAAAAGGACTTTTAAAAGCACCAGATTGGGAACCACAAAACACACATCAAAACCTCCATCCAAGCAGAGAACTGTGTGCAGACTTACACATTGGTAGTAAATAAATTAGAAAGAACCCACTTCAAGACATGCTCAGCACAGTGCACATTAAGGTTTTTCTCTCTCTTCCTCCATCACCTATCTTCACTACACCCTCCAGGACCAAAATGGACTTTTCTCATCCTCACACCATTTCCTTCACCTCTAATGGTCTTCTGTACCCTAAGAAGTATTTTCATTTCTCTGTTAAAGACTTTCATGTTGGTTTGGAGTGTCATGTCCTGATCTTTCATTGCTCTGATGATAAAAACTCCAGAGTAGCATTTTGCTGTGGCAAAAAACTGTAGTGTCATATTTTCTATCTTGGAAATAGCTTTGCTTTCAAATTGCCACTCAGTCTGATGGCCACCACCACCCCAGGTACACTTTGCCAGCACAAACATGAGTAAAGTGCTGCTTGTACAGACACTGACTTCGGGTTTACCATTAATAATTGCAATAGAATAATTTCACTCAAGTGTGAGTACAACACTTGTTGCCAGTTGAAGCAATTTTTGCTCATTCTGAACAACAGTGCCTTTTAGGGTAAATATGTTATGTTCTGGGTTGATATGCCATAGTGCATTATTCTACTAAAATTTATGGTATTTACTGAAACACATTGCAACTCCTAGATTAGCCAAAGTAACAAAACTTCCTAATTTATTTTTCCAGTGTTCACTAATCTATTTGGAATTCAATACAATATGTAAAAAAACCTTCCAAGCTCATTATACAGCATTGATGAATACTGCTGTGCTATTGATTACACATAGGGATGGGCTGTTCTAGAAAAACAGCAAGTAGACAGCTATGGAGAATTTGGGAATGGGATGTTCTTATGAGTATTACTGAAAGAGAAGGAGCAGTCACTCCTCCTCAATATATCCTCAATGTATTCTCTATTTTCTCTCCCCAAAGTTTTCTCGGTAGCCTTAAGTCCCTCTCCCTTCTCCTATTAGCTCAGGACCTACAAAGGGCACGTCCCATCCCAGGGCTGAAACTTAGTATTTACTTCTGTAGCAATCTTTCTATAGTTATTCTGTAACATTTTTCCTATTCTCATATTATTTGATAAAAGACCTACAACTGTCACAAGTTTGCAACTAGAACTGATTTTGATGCAGTGATTTGTTATATTCTGGAGACAGGTCAGTAGCAGAAGCAAAACCAGCCCCCCAGGCACAGCAGGGCTCTGTCCCATGCTAAATTCCAAGGACACTTTTCTATCTGTCAGCCAGTTCCCTGACTGCTGTGCCAAGAGGAGCCATGCAAGGTGAGCCTGAGGAAGAAGCAGGCTCAGACATCAGCTTGGGCACACAGGGCAGCTGATGGACTTTTCATCTTGTGATTGAAGCACAGGTCATAGCACAGTGGAGTTTCATTAAAACTACATATCTCATGTTTGCTGCTCTTTCCCAACTTTCATTTATCTCTGAAAGACAGAACCAAAGGCTTTCTGCTTTTGCTTTCCCCCCTTTTTTTTCATGTGTGAATCTTACTGTTCTTGAAACTGCTTTGCCATTAATTTGGAGAGAGGTCATGAAATCACAAAACCCACATGGCCACAGCTGGGCTGCTGCTCCTCTGGGGTTTGGACTCTGTCACAGCTGCCCAGGCAGCTCCACACACACAGAGCTTCCTCACTGCTGGAATCTCATTGCTGGGGCTGGGATCTGTGCCCACATCCTCTAAGCACCTCTGGCTTCCACATGAGTTTGCTCAACTAAATGCAGACAAACCACAGTTTCTGTGTTTTTCAAACAGATAACAGACACAAAGTCACAAACACCAAAGACATCACTGAGCTTAACAGATGCAAAACTCAATGCATCAACCCATTTTGAAGATAAAAATGTTAATAATGTAGTGTAAGTAATGAATATAAATTTTCTCCCCCAAAACAATGACATTTCCTGAGTAAAAGTTGCTTGGACTTTACTTTCTATCCAAGTTACTGGCATTCTACATTCAGCTGTCACTTACATGACTGGGTTTATTAAAATTCTCTGTTCTAATACTAAAGACAACAAAATTTTTCCATTTCAACAAATGTCTCACTGGGTTTATCACCACAGACCTCCTGCGATATGAAAAATATGGAAAATCTTAAAATAGTTTCAAGAAGGTGTGCTTCATCACCTAAAAGAGAGCAGAGACAGTTTTACCTACGAGAAATTCTGAACCACCTGATTAATTATGTTATAACTGATAATAACTACAAGGCCATATTATTAATGCAACATAAATGGTTGGTTTTTTCAAAACACCTTTCTCATATTTAGCTCAATGGTATTATGAAGGTAAAAGTTTACTTAAAAGTGCAGTATTTGTATACTGTACAGCAAAATGCACAGGAAGTCAAATGATAAATATACAGGAGAAATGCTTTGTATGTATTAATCTTGAGATAATAAGATTGAGAAATACTCTAAAACTTAAGTATATGAATATAAAGTAACTTAAATTATGCTCGTGAACCCCTCACCCCCCATATTAACAACTGAAATCCTGTTTTAGGGATCATTAAAGAACAGAACTTTGCTTAAAGAACAGTCTGTAAACTTTGCTTGAACTGCAAAACATTGTAAACATGCATATATAATAAAATTTTCAAGCCTTTATACTTACATTACTGAAATCAATGTTGGCATTGTATCTTTGGGAAGTTCAACAGCAATATATACATCAGCCTTTCCATGGACAACTAACTTACTGCTAAGTCCAGAAAACAGTTGTGGACTCATTTAATTTAAAAGCAGTCTTATTGAAAAATAGCATTAAACAGTGTATTAGATAGGTACAGCAAAATAAAAAGATCCAAAAGAACAATCTGCTTAATTTTGAAAACTCAGTTGTTCTCCTGACACTGGTAAATCAATGAACTAATGTAACAACCCCTATGATGGCACACAGTTCACACCCTTCTTTCAGTTCCATGCTCCTCATGTACCACTGAAACCCAGGACTGACACCAAAGCAGGAGCTGTGTCCCAGTAACTTCTCACAGAAATAATTTAAATGAACTTTCTATGTTACCAGAATAATGACAGTAAGTCAGACTTGTTGACGCATTTTATTGTGAGATGGGGAGTCTGGTAAAAAACTAGAAAATGACCATGATGTAACAAGGAACTTAAAAATGAAGTTTCAGATTTGTAACATACATACATGAATACAGGAACAAATTGGCACAAAAATGTTAAACATTGTTCCCAACACTGTTTTATAAGATTATTCTAATTTGGCTTACTAAGGAAATGAGAGTTTTATGGTTAGACTAATCTCTTAATAAAACTGCAGAGCATCATGCTATTAGTCACACAGTGAATTTCAAAATTTAAGAGCTTTATATTAAAAACTGGGTAAAGGTAAAATGAATTGATTGCAATTGTAAAATTAATACATTCCCATTTTAATTCTTCTGTTCTACAGTCCAAGGCAAGTATAAATGTTAACATAACACTGTTAAATCAAATCTCAATGCAAGAGAACCGATTGCATCTCTACTTTAAATCTTATCAACTTTCCAAATTTTCATACTAAAATATATTATTGTATTAATACAAACTACAGTATTATACACTACACTGTGTAATAAATAAAGAAATATAAAAATAAGACACATAAATATAAAAGTTTTCTAAAACTAAAAAGGTACATATGTCAGTAAGAAGGGTATTAATACTGCCAGGTTTGAAGACATACAGTACAAAATGTTGCACAGATCTATAAACTAAAAGAAATAAAATAATACTGATAGGTAAAAATCAGCTAACATTGTTAATAAATGGGGTCCATAATAACTAACATTTGAAAATACTTATGAGCCAGATAACATGTCATGTATGTGTCTGAAATTAAAGTAAACCAATAAAGCAATAAAGCAGATTAGAAAATTTCCCTTGTAATTATTGTAGAGAAATTCTGCAAGTCAGGTATTAACCCAAAATACCACCAAATAATTAAATAATGAAATATACCAGTGTTCTTACTTCTCTGATGGCTGAGTGTTTTTTCCCCATGAATAGTTTAGAAGTTTGATACAAATCAACAAATGCTAGTTATTGTAGGCCACACATTGGATAAAGGCTGCTTAGAGCCTTTGTAATACTGATAAATGGCACTTACAGCACATAGGTCTTGCATAAGGCCAAAGGAGATACAAAGCTTCATATCATATCCTTCATATTGTTACTACATACTCAAAACACAATTACAAACACTGTTTTTGACAACTTTCCTGTCCTTACCAGTATTAACACTGTTAGTCCCTGCAATCAGAACTCAACGACAATCTTCTCAACTACATTTTTAACCACATGAGTAAGAAACTTCAGTTCTTCTATCTTCTTCTTTCTTAAGGCTAACAATACACTTTAAATGATAATATGCTCTACTACAACATCTAATGTCATAAACTGCTACCTTCTAGGTTGAATTTACAAAGGTAGCCAAGCACTGTTTGCAACTGCATTACACGTCTCTGCAAAAGGGAATTTTGTAGTGCAGAAGTTCTCACATTGTAAAACATAAGAAAATACTGAAGTGGATTTAGGAAATATTTTACCATTAAAAAAAAAAATCATATAAATCTCTCCCAATTGTACAGTTTAAAAATTAATCAACTTAAGAATGAAAATTAATACTGATAAAACAAACAATGCCAGATGCTTGTCTAATAATCAGGTTTCCTACAACCTGTTAAATCTTTGCTTCCAGAGTCACTGTATTTTTCTAATCTGCTTCATGTTATAAACTTGTTCCTAACTTTGAAAACTGTGTGAAAAATTACTAAGTTTGAGGTTCAGGCACACCTGGATTTCTTTTTTTTTTTCTTTTAATTTTTTTTTATATATATATTTTTTTACACAGTAGTGAACAGAAATCACAGTATGCAGGCTACTGCGTTTCCATGAAAAGCATGTATAATATAGAAGGAACTTCATTACCAATTTTTTTTTTCCTTTTAGAAAAAACCTAGCACGTAAGCTTTATTCATTATTTTCTTCTGACACCTGCCCATTATTTTGTATAACTTCTGGTTCTGCATTGCTTGCTTGATTTATAGCTTCATCATTCTCGTTACCTTCGGTTTTCCCATCTTCCTCTTCTACTGCTGCTTCTTCTTCTGCATCCCCTACTTCTTGCAGTTCCCTACATTCTTTCTCTTCCTGAAGTCCCTCTATCTCTTTTTCTTCTTCCTCCTCCTCCTCTTTCTCACTGTATTCCTCCTCTTCCCTGGTGAGGCTCTCCCTCTCATCCGAGTCGATCTGCGAGGGGGACGCCCTGACCGCCACGTGCTCGCTGCTCAGGATCTCCGGGCCCATCTCCTCGGGCTCGGCGCCTCCGTCGCGCTCCTCCGTCTCCCTTTTGCAGTAGGAGTAGCGATGGTTCATGTGTTGAGAGTAAGAGCCCGAGTGTGAAAACCTCTTTCCACACTTGTCACATTGGTAGGGCTTTTCCCCAGAGTGCAGTCGCATGTGTTCAATCAAATGGTGTTTGTGTTTGAATGCTTTTGTACAGATTCCACACTCGTGAGGTCTCTTACCTGTAAAATAAAGCACAAACAATTGGGCATCTTGTAGGTGAAGTTTTAAAAATGTACACTGCTGTTTTCACTGTAAAATGCTGTTGGTGAACATATTAGCATCAATTAAATTTTATGTAACAAGATGTTCTACTCCATGCAGTATCAGCCTGAGTTTCTCTCCTGAGCCCAAAGGACAAAAGTGCAAGGGTACATTGACACAATCACTACAGTAATTTGTAAGTATATTTAGGAAAACTCATCACAGGAGGATAAAGAGATTCTCATATATAACTTCTAGCACAAAAAAAGAGCAAATATAAATTAGAAAAGGAGACATTTTTCTTGCATAAACTATTTTGAATTGAAACTTTTTAACTTTTCTATATTGATGGCAATTTAAAATCAACTGAGCTTTTACATTGGTTTTTGTGTGCCTGCCATGATAGGTACAGGAAAGGAAAATAATTCTGAAATCTAAGTTGAATGCTTTATGTACAAAACTTGCTGACTACACAGATATTGACACGAAAAAAATCTGTTTCACTCAGTGTGTTTCTGCTGTTTTCCAGCCATTGTCTTGTTTTTAGAGTATCTTATATAAATGCATCAGGAACATAGCAGTGCTATTTTGATTTTAACATTTGAAGTTGTTACACAAAACAATTTTGCAGTCTTAGCTCAGACATAAAAGACAAAGGCAGGAAGACATTAGGGTTTTGGTCACACTACACAGATGACCATCCATGTCACCTCATGCTAAACAAGCACCAAGTAGGGTGTTGGTCTCTCTTCCCAAGAAACAAGTGATAGGACAAGAGGAAATGGCCTCCAGTTGCACCAGGGGGGGTTTAGATTGGAAATCAGGAGAAGTTTCTTCACCAGAAGAGCTGTCAAGCACTGGCACAGGCTGCTCAGGGAAGTGACTGAGTCACAATCCCCGAAGGTATTTAAAAGACAAACAGAAGTGGCACTTTTTGGACATGGTTTACCAGAGGACTTAGCAGTGCTTGGTTAATGGTTGGAGTCTATGATCTTAAAGGTCTTTTCCAACCTAAATGATTCAATGATTTTGAACATTAACATTGAACTTAAAACTGGTAGGGGAACAACAATTGTGTTAGAAAGAGGAGGAGTTAAAAGCGCCTCAGAACAGGACAGGTATGAAATTAGATACCCTTAATGAATACAATTTGAGAAACTTGATCAAGACAAAAAAGGATTTATTATGGTTTTAATTTTATAAGTGAGATAACATTAAAATGATAATATGCAGAAATATAATTAATATAATAATTCAGCTACTCTGTGAACCAAGAGAGTAGAGCAGTATGAAGGGAGTAGTCAAACTAAAGAGTTTATTTTATGGATGTGGGGAAAGAGAAGATAACAGAGCCAGCGAGAAAGGAATATATAATATAAACCCCAATATATTGGCACCTAACCAATAAAAAAGAGACCTTTTATTTTAAGACAGAAGAAATTAGAGAGCAAGAGGTATTAAAAAAATCCTAAAAATACCAGAACTGGAGCCAAAAGGAACAACTATGAGTAATTAAAAACCAAAGCCAAAAGGGTGGTTAGATTCTATGTCTAATGAATGGCTGAAGCTGTTAACTTCAGGTCAGTACATATGTGGCTCAATTTGAAAATCCTTCATGCCAGATAGGCATGCTGCTTTTCATGTACAGTATCAAATACATAAACAATCCCTTTGTTTCCCATTTTTTAATTTTTTTTTTTAATTTATAACCAGACAAGGTAAATTAGAAATAATATATCCTCAGTTACAGACTGCAGCTCACAGATGATTATCCACAAGCCAGATGCAAAAACTCCCCTTTTTCTGTTTAGGGTTTAGGTCTAACAAATTTAAAGGAAGACAGAAATGCTGTTCTGCCAAACAAATATACAGAATAGGGGTTTCTAAATAAAGCTTAGCGCAGGCAGTAAGGACTGTTACACTTCCCTACATTGTCCAAGAACTGTATTTCAGTTGAAATTATCAGTTACACGTTACCAAAGAAATAAGGATGGGAAAAGTCTTTTCCTAGTACGTACCTGTGTGTTCATACTTATGTCTCAATAACGAGCTGCTCTTCTGGAATATTTTGTCACATAAATCACATGCATACATCCCATTTTCTGTCTTTCTCATTTTTTTCTTTGGGGGTGTTGAATCAGAATCATTTTGATCTTCTACATTGGATATTCCTTCTGAGCTAGTGTCTTGCCTTTCATCCTTCAGAAAAATTACAAAAAAAGGTTAAGTCCAATAAAAGAAGTCGCCCACATAAACTGAAGCTGCTACTCTCATTCAATTCTGTAAATAGTTGAACAAAATTGTTCAGACTTCCACAGTAAAAAAAAAAAAATCCTTTACTGTATTGTTCTGCTTTGCAGTCCCTGCCACCATCCAGATGCAGAATCCTCACTGGGACTGGCTTTAATCACATCCAAATCTGACTGTTGGCCAGGTCTAAGCTATGCTGGCATGCTGTATTTTAGGGCCCATAAAATAAATGCAATATTACAGACCTGTAGAGCACTTCAGTAAGTGGAAAGAGCAAATGTGCCACCTGACTACACTTTTCAGCTAATGCTGTTCACCTACCTTTTGCTGCCTTGCAGATTTTATGAAGTTAAAAGACTTTTTGCTGAAGTTTTCACAAAGAAGCTATTTAAGTTACCATTTGAATTTGCATATTTGACTACCCTCTTCCTCATGAAACTACCACAAGTACTGCTTAACCCAAAATTTAGGGGACTTTGAATAGTTTCATTAGTAAATAGTTTCAAAAATATAATTGTTGTGAATTTCTAAGCATTTTAAGTGCTAAAGCTTTCCTGTAAAATTACAGTATTTTCAACTGACATCAGCAGCATCACTCCAAATATATTTTATCATATATTATCAAATCTGATATTGGCTACACGCACATGTTAGCCTCAAACTTTTTATATAAGCAGCCTTGTAACTCTTCAAGGCTCCTCAGTCTCTAGCAATACAGAACCCTGAATAAAATGCTAGACAGCCAATTTTTAAGATTTAAGTAGAAACACTCAGCCACTTTTCTATTTCGCCCCATCCCTACCTTAATGTGCACAGGTGATTCTCAGAAGGACTGACCCTGATTATTTCACATCTGGATGTACCCAGGGAGGAACAAGCCAGGATACAGGAATGGCAGATGAAGATAAATACCTCCCTGACTTTCAACTGAGAACATATCTCCATTTTGTCTAAAGTGCCATTATGGTGTAGGAAGAATTCAGTTGCTCTGCAAATCAAGGAAGCAGAGCAGCACAAAAGGAGTAGCCAAAAGTTCTGAAGAGTTTATTTTCTGCATATGGGGAAAGAGGAGATACAGAGCCAGCAAAAGACAGAAGCCATGGTTTTATTTTGCTTTTTGATCAGGAGCATTAGATGATAGTCTTTAAAATAGTGAGCACTAATGTCCTAGAAGATTAAATATGGAGAATAACTGAGTTGTCCACACATAACAGTTTCTGTTACTTTGGACTCAAGCTGCCTGAGCTAACTAGCTTTGCAGAGGAGACAACAGTAATATCTATTATCCATTTACAATCAAGTAAAATAAGCCTGATAGCTTGTATTTATATTTTTATTTATTTTGCCTTGATAGTTTTCTGTTAGTTCAGCACAGATACAAATTGAATACATCATACATACGTCATGTAGGAATATGGGGACCGAAGTACCTGATTTCCATTGGCTTGGGTCTGTTTTGGTGGTGTCTCATGAACTGCAGGACTAACTGTGGTAGAGTATGTATAAGCCACCTGTGGAATCAAAATGGTTTGCTTATTGGCAGCGAGAGCTCTCAAGCAGGGAACACTGTTCTGGTCAGCAATGGCAACAATTGTAGGTAACTGGGCAGTGACTGTAGGTATAGCAATATTTATGGGATTGGCACTTGGTGGGATTACATTTACAATAGGATCAGAGTCTGTAACACTGTTGTCCTTTTGTGGTTCTTTTTTTGCACAAGTTAAGTTCAAAGGTTCTTCTTGGACAGAATAAACACTGTTCTGGTAAACACTAGTTATGGTAGATCTTTCCAACAGTTCTCCATGTTGCTTTGGTAGAGAAAGGTCAAGAGGTTCTATTTGTGGCTCTTCTTGTACACCCTCTGCTGTGTACGTGTAACCCTGTGAATTTCTTGATGAAGAAAGGTTTAGTGGTGATGCAGATGGCGTGCTACTGTGTGAACCATTCAGAGTTGAAGTCCCTGGTAAAGTCTGAGATTTTGTTGTACTGACAGGATTTTCTGAGTTATTTGTGCTGTTCTGGGGTTCATCCACATTTGTAGTTGCTGCTTGATCATCATTGTCTGCAGGACTGCTTAAGTTAACTTGTTCAGGAGAAGATGGTCCAGAAGACTGCACAGAAATTTGTCCAGCTTGCATTTTTTCAAACCACTTTTTTACCACATCCAGTGGTAGGTTTACAGAATCTGCTATTTTTGAAAGCTCTTCTGCGCTTGGTTGTGCATTTAATGCATAATACGCTTTAAGGAGCGATAGAAGGTTCTTTAAGGGTGGCTGACCAGGAGACAAGCTGTTCTCCCCGGCTTCTGATGGGACAGGGGACTTGGGTTTCTCAGCTTCTGTTCCACTGGGCTGGGGAAGCTGAGGAGGGCTTTTTGTTTCATAGTGCTTTAATTCTTGAAGTGCATTAAGATCTCCTGGACAGTCATCACAAAGAAGACAAGTGCTATCGTTGGTCTCTCCTTCAAAGTTCTTATCTTTCTCAGACTTCACTGTGAGATCTTCTGGTAATTTCTCATTTTTGCAACTATTTGCAGGAACAGAGTTTTCTTTTTTTAGATTTTGTGGAACAACCTGAAGCTGACTTGGCTGCTCCAAGCTGTAGTTGATGATAATTTTGGTTGTCCCATCTTGGTCAACCAAAGGAAGACTGATAGCTGAAATGAGGGAATGGCCAGCTTGTTGTAGAGATGCATTGTTGATGGTTTCTTGTTCTTTGGACGCAAGATTAGCATGATTGTTTTCCAGTACTTGCCTTATTACATTACCATCCACTGCCACTTTTAGTACATTTTGAATGTCACTTAAATTGATGCTTATGGGAGACACCAGACCTACTGTTGGTAGAACAACAGCTTGCACCACACCCTGAGGAGAACTGGTTGCCTGCAATGGGCTACCACCACTAAAAACCCCATTCTGCAAAGGGGTTGAACAATTAATTCCTGAAGCAACCACTATGGGCTTGAATTCATAATCCACAGGTTCAGTTTTAATTTGGTTAAGAGGAAGCTGCTCTTGCAAGGGTTTATTTTCTATCTTTTGTCGTATCTGTGGTCTTGCTGGGCTACCTGGTGATGCAGAAAGGGAAGGGGAGGAGCACTGAGACATCTTAAGCCCTGACCGGGCTCGACCATTCACGGGCATCAAACCAATACACTTCTTACTGCTTATGTGTGAACTGTATGAACCAGAATGGGAAAAACGTTTCTTGCAGTTTGGGCACTCATATGGCTTCTCTCCTAAACACAAGGAAAAAAAAAAAAGAAAATAAAAAAGGCATATGCAACAGTTAATCAGGTTACAGTGTAACTTCATCAAACAATAATTACCAGAATAATTACATCATCATGACCTCTCAAAGAGTCCTAGGGAAAAAGAAATCTTATCTAGTGAATTGAAAAGTAAGAGTATAGCTCTGAGCCAAGGCTTCTTTAATAAGTTTGTGATCCACTAGTAGATACAGGATGGAGCCCACAGGATCATGTGTTCCAGTATTTCTCTATTGACAATTACAGATTTTATTGAACTGAAGGCTGCAGTCAGTGCTTGCAGTATTCCAGACAGAAAAAAATAAGGAAAACACTTGTATTTTAAACTTAGACCACTATTACATCAGTTATAAAGGGCAGAAATAGCAACCTTAGTATTCAATTCAATGCTTGCTTTATTTACCACTGTGGATTCGTAGGTGCTCCTTTAGGTGATGTTTATATTTAAAAGCTTTTCCACATTCAGTGCACTTGAATTTTCGATTACCGCTGGACTGCGTCACATGTCTCTGTAAGAAAGAAGTCTTAATTATTGTACAGGACAACATCTTGCATTTTCACATTGCAACATACAAAATGCAATACAAACCTGAAAAGAATCAACCATAATTCTAAGAGAGTGAAGGTGGTATGGAAAAAGAAACAAATTACAATCAGGTAAAAACTGAGGCACACATTTCTTCTGAATAAATCTAGTACAGTAAAAAGAAAGAAGCCAAACAGACTCAAAATATAGTTGCTCCTTCTCCTAAATTCAGGTGAAGTTTACACTGACATGTTAGTAGGAAGTTCCAGGATGAATGCTAATTCTACTTGTGAAAGCAAAGCCATCAGGAAAATCCCCAAGTCCACTTACTTACAGAATATTTCATGCAGGACAGAGAAACAGTAAAGACTAGAGAAGGCTGTTTAAACTTTATTTGCTTGACTTTGATTTTTTCATTTACATGCTTCCAAGGCTTACTGTTGGCCTTGGATTCCTCTATATAATGATGCCACAGGACTGCTCAAGAGATGGTAGCTCAGTGACAATAAAAGTATTCTTGGTCACAATTAATTTGCAAAATAAATGTGAGAAACTAAACCAAAACAAATAAAAATATGGAGGGGTTTCCGAAGTACACAACACCAAACCTCTTCACTATTTGCACTGAACCTCTGTGATTTATTTTTGCTAGATTTTGCCTTGTGAGAGCATTTATTGTTAAGTTCTAAATTGCTTTTGTCTTTATTGCTATATTAGTTAAAAAAAATGCAAAAGCTAAGACAGACATGTAAATATATGTAGTATATACATGACACATATGAGCAAGATCTGTATTTTCCCCCCAAATTGTATACATCTGTGAATGTGTATTTTTAAGGACAAAAATTACACGCACTTTTAAAGTTTAAGCAGCTTAATTACCAACATAAAATGCAGGAATTAGGAATTTTTCTTTTCAAACAACTTGCTTATTAAAAAAACCTAGCAGCTCATTTTTAAGTAGAGCTCACTTGGCAAAAAGATACTCTACCACTAGTGGGATGAAATGCAGATTTTTGGTAACCAGGGAACACATATTGATAAGCTCATGAACAGAGCTAGAGCTGTTCATGGACTCTGGGGACAAACAGGCTGCCCACCACCAACAGCAGGTGTGAATCAGCTGCCTCTGGAGTGAAAGCATGGTGGGAAGTCCTACCCCTGGCCCTGGCCTGCTGTGCTTGGTAGCACTGGGAGCAGATGCTCACCGGGTGCTGGGGCTCTTCCTGAGCACAGACACGACAACAGGGGGGTGAGAATTGTGCTGGAGGAGCAGGGATGGATAAAACACAGGATGATGACCCTGCTGTGAGACACGCCTGCAAATCTGAAGAACCTGCAGCTGTGCAGGATGCTGCATGAAAGTCTGAACTCTCTGCTATGAGATACGCTGTCCAAATTATCAACCCTTCCTGTTTTACTCCCTGTCCTCCTTCAACAGAAGACAAATTGAAATAAGATCATCTAGATTACTTCCACATACTCTAATTCAACAGTTCCCTTGGGAGAAGCATTTGGTTAGGCTGCAGATTTTACCTCTCAGCAGATACTGCCCACACCCTGCTCAGGGTGGGTGGGCTGCTTCCTGCCTCTCCCTGGGCTCTGCAGTGAGGTCTCCACTCTTAACTTACCCAATTAGCACCTGACCCTCATTCCCGGGTTTGTCAGCTGTCTTTTGCTAGTTCACATGGCTTTTCAGCTCCGTTTAACTAAGTCCCTTCAAGATGATGTTCTAGAAGATTGTGGCTGACTCACTGCATTTCACTTTAATGATCCAACTGCAGTGAGTCTAGAGGACCGTGCCAGGATTTACTTAAGCCTGCCGAGAATCAGTTACTACCCTTTGACTTGAATTATACAAGCTAACAGATCTCAGGATATATACAGTTACTGCAGGTCCTGGACTACATAATATCAGTGCATGTATTCAATCTGTCAGAAATGTTTCTGCTCCAGTCTTTAAAACCTAATGTTCTATTTCTAAGGCATGGAAGTCCACACTCCACTTATCAGATTTTTAATGAGTTTTCCTGTTTTCCTGGTCATAGCTGTAAGGTGCTTTAAGCTTTCTGCTATGTAGTGGTTCCAAATCTATTTTGCCTTAGCTTCTTATATTTGTAACTCTCTCTTCAGCTTTCTTGCTGTCTCTCATAATACTGTTTAATAAATCTGGGACTTCCTCAGAATTATTTTGAAGGATCTTCTTTAAAAGTAACTGAGAAATCATAACACTTCTCCAAATACCATCTGTAATACTTTCACCTTCCTTTTCTCAGATTCAAATGGTTTTCCCCATCTCAGCACTGTTAAAGCCACATTAGTTTGTGCCTGTGAATATGTGATATATTTCTAATACAGTGTACATAATTGCTGTTTTCTGCTCAGAAAAGAATTAACTGCAATATTCAAAGAATATTCTTCTGCACTCCTTTAAGGACTGAAAGAAGAAAAATCAGCATTAAGGTCTGTAACTAGCCACTAATGCATCCCTGCACCAAATATTTACTGTGTTTAGGACTGAAGCCCACCCCTCTCACACCAGAGAACAAAACTAATTAATGAGAATCCTCAAAAGCTATTTGGAAGGCAGAAACTACAGGTATATCAGTGGTTTTTCACAGATGTTTCAGTTTCCAAGAACTGCCATTTCTCAGCAGTGTGCATGACACTGTGAAATTTTGAAAGACAACCTACAGGTGCTTCATAAACTGATGAAAGAAAAATTAAAACAAATATAAGAAGCACTTTTTCACACTTTCAACATCTTTTTTGGTGCTTCACATGTGAAGGCAGATGACACATGCAGCATCACCTCCTATCAACTGTTAGTGATGTAGGAGCAGCCAAGGGTGCTGTGAGTACCATGGGAAGGAGAGAGGAAGAAGGAGAAGGTGCAGGACGACTCTCAGCTCTCTGCTGGAGCAGGAGTTTTGCATATCTTCCCCTGGGGCTCAGAAGGAGGCCCAGTGTGCAGGTACCCTTTCCACTGCCTTCACTAAGATAAATTTTATTTTTGCTTGTTGCTTATTTGTACAGAACAATTACAAAATTGTCACATGATGGACATCACCAGCTAACAAAGTCATCCAAATAATCTATGGTCAGGTGAAGCTCTTTAAGAATAAGACATCAAGTTTTAAACATGCAGCTGTTTAAGATCCACAGCCAGGAGGTCTATATTTTACTAAGGACAAAAGTTCATTTTCCATTACTCAAATGTTGCAATCAAGTATAAGCAGCCAATTTTGAAGACACGACAACTCTGCAATAATAACATAAAAAAATAAGTATTTCAAATTTGCCAAGTACCTAAACTATGGTAATTTAAATTCTGGCTATGGCTTGAGAGAAAAGAACACACTTAAATGGGTGTAATACTGAGTCCCAGATACTCCACAGAAACAATATTAATTAAACACAGTTGTGCTTTCAAAAGTATAAACCCATTAAAATATTTTTCTGGGAATACAGTTTAAGCTCCCCTTTTTAGCGATTCTTCTGAGAGTGCTTACTCACTTGGTATTTTTTGGTTTTTTTCATTCAAACTACATGCAAGTATAGGAGAGGCTTCTATCCCCCCAACTACTTTATTCTTATGGTTTTAGGCTTGTAACTGAAAAGACTGAAAACAAATGTGGTAGCCCACAAGAAAAGCATTATATAAATAGCATTCATAGATTTTATAGTTAGAAATATAAGATGTATGTAAGATGAAAGTAACTTTTAAAATGCAAGTCAAACCAAAAAGGAAGCGAAACAGAAATTAATTGTTCATGGGAAGCACATTTGAGTAAAAAAGAAGTGCCACACCAGAATATGCTGGTGAGGTTATTCCAAAGCTTGTGAGACATTAAAATCCTTGCATCAGGATGGCCGATACTTCTTGTACCGATTTAATTGACCTGTGAATATGAACACTCAGGTATAAACTTGTATAATACATTTTTAAGCCTGATAAATTGTTGGACTTGGTGATACTTTGTAGCATGGAGTTTAACAGCCAACATGTAAAAAAGCATCTCCTTTACTCTGGTTTCCTTAAGTAAAGCATCTTCCTATGGGCTACAGCCTGTTGGTTTGCTGCTACCAGAAATGTTGGAAATACCTTTACTTTTACATTCTGGTTTGCATTTTTCTGTTATTTTTGTCTTCTGTTTTGTTTCTGGAGAGCATCAGTCTTTCTAGTCTGTCCTCTGAAGGAAACATCTCTAAGCCTCTTTAACTTGGTGGCAGAAGATCTTTATTTTTTTTCCTCTGGATAATTCCTGACTGTTTCAGTTAGTTCCTGCACCTCAGAGTTCCTCTGATAAGGTATGGAAGCATGTGCTGGGGATGGATGATGGGACATTGCGGGGATAAAAAAAGGAAAGAAAAAGAGGGACAGGAGAACAGAGTTTCAGGATCTTCTGCATGATCAGATGGTTAACTCATGGAAGACATTCCAGTGACCCATGCCCTCAGGTCAGCCCATGAACCAGAGAAAACAAGCTCATAACATCTATAGCTTTTTCTGTTGCTTCATTTAGTACTGAAACACCATATTTTACAAGCTAATTATTTGTATATTGTCTTACAGCATGAACTGCATTTAAAACTGTACTTCACAGTTCAAGCAACACAATGGTTTGTTACTTAAGGGCAAAAATGCTACAGTAAATTGTAAATTATTCAAACAGGACTCAGGAAAAAAAAAAGGAAGTGTTTAATTAAAGGCTTGAAATTAGATTTGAGTGATATTTTTTATGCAAGAGTAGCCAATGAACAGACAAATTATCTGTAAATGTAATAAAGAGCTTCTGAAAACAGCCCTACTGCCTAGATGAATGAAAACAGAAGTTGAGATCTCAACCTTTGACGGCTACAGAAAAAGCCTGACTTGAGCAGCAAGCTTGATTGTGTGCTCTGGGACTGGACCATCAGCACACAGATAATCTGCTGTGAGCAGTTTATACATTTCTGCCCACATAACAAATCACAGCACTGCTACAGAGGACAACAACCCTTAATTCAAACGCCACTTACTGGATCTCTTCCTGATTTGTGTGACGTCATGTGGCGGTCGAGCTGCGTTCTGTAGGCAAACGTGTAACTGCACAAGGAGCAGCTGAAGTTGTCTTCGTTCTTTTCATGGCGGTATTTAATGTGTTCCTTCAGAGAGGTGAAACGCTTGTACCCTCGATCGCAGTACGGGCAGGTGAGCAGCTGGGAAAACGCGTCAGGTGTTCCTACACAGGAGAGACAATGCACCAGACTTAGAGAAACAAGTCTGGTTTATCTTACTTACTACCAGTAACACTTACACTTTACACTTACTACCAGCAACAAACAGGCTTTACATTTACACCTATTACTGTAAGAAAACATGCAGCTGCTGGAAGCTCCATTTGCTTTAGAGAAGGACTAGTGATAATTTAGATTTTTTCTGCTGGTATTATGCAACTTCCCACACTATGGTATGGTTGCCCCAAGGTACCTTGGAGATAGTCATTACAATATGCTGATAGTACAAGGGGGAATGGTTTTAAACCAAAAGAGAGTAGATGGAGACTAGATATAAAGAAGAAATTTTTCATGATGAGGGTGGTAAAATACTTCAACATGTTGCCTAGAGGGGTGGCAAATGTCCCATTCCTGGAAATACTTAAGACCAGCTTGGACAGGGTTCTGAGAAGCACGATATTGAAGATGCCCCAGCCTGTTTCAGGAGGGTTGGACCCAGATGACCTCTAAAGGTCCTGTCCAACCCAAACCATACTATGATTCACAGATATGTACGTGTTAGTAGGACATACTGTCTGCTGGACAGACAGTAGAGAGATCAAACATGAGGCCATATATATGAGTCTAATGTGATCTATATTGCTGGCTTTCATAAAGTACTTCTATATTAGTACAGGGAAAAGTGAAACAAGATTGAAGCTAAATATTAATTTCACAAGTCTATTTCAAGAGGTCACCATTTATGAAGTTCTAGCTCCATCCCTTCTTACCAGCATACATCTAGCCCTCCACAGAGTAATTCATTTTATCCTTGAAAAATTAATTTTTTAAAGGAGCAAAAAAATATTTCTTCATAAATTGACAAAGGTATGTTCAAATAAATGTAGGCCTTGCTGTATTTGATCAAACCATCAATTTATAGGTGTGATATCCTCCAATGACCACGCTACTCTTCCTTGCTTCAAAAGAAACAGGAAGCAAATGCTGCACCTGTGCACTGTGCTGATCATGAGAAAGGTGGAAGGTCTTTACTGATTAACATTTTATGCTCTGACGCACAAGGGGCACATTTTAAGTTTCATTTAAGTCATTTTAAGTTTCAGAACTGTAAGAATTATTAATATTCATAAAATGAACCAGTACTTTAGAAAGTACTTCTGAATTATTTACCTTCATGACCTCTTCCAGAAGTTATCACCACAGATTGATTACATGCTCTACACAGTAGCAATTCATTCTGTTTGTGTGGAATTTACTAACTTAATTTTTACTGAATGTGCCACTGATCTTGCAACAGTGAAAAGCAATCAGACCACTTGTCCTTATCACTAAAACTCACCACTTTTTCTGTCATATAGGTTCTTTTACACTTGTTTTAGTAACAATCAAAATAACCCCCCACCCAGAGGGATTTATTGTTGCTCTATCCATTTCTGCTTTTCCTGGTTTAGCTGAGTTGTCTAAAAGCAAAGCCATCCCCAGATGTGCAGACCAAGTATACTTCCTTTCAATTCTCTTTTTACCATCTATAACTCAACTCATCTGACATAAAGAATACTCCATTTCAGCACAGATATAACTCAGAGAAAATGTCAGAAGCACATTAACTTAAATTCTATTTTCAATGGAGGAAATGGAGAAATGTAAAGTTACCCAAAGTCACTAAAATCTCTGATTCTGTTGTCTCGTCTGCTTTCTCTCATCTACTTTCCCAATTTGGAAGCATGCACCTTTACCAAATGTCACTATATTTTTGACATGTCCTGTTCCAAAATGATTAAAACACTAAACACTATTATTCAGCATTGTGATCTTCACAATACGTCTCACTGAAGTTACTGGGACAGGTCCAATTTAAATGATTAGCACAAATGTGTATTTTTAATGATTACATGGAAATCACATGGCAAGTCTGTAAAACCAACTTGACAATATGTGCCACTGCAACCACATATTAAAATCTTAAATTAATGAATGCACTTTTAAAAGTAAAATCTGTAACAGCATAAAATCTTTGGAGGAGCAGAACAAAAAGGTTATCTTTACTTCTTTCACTGCTCTCTCTTGGACTCCAGTACAGTACTACAGCTACAGTGACATTTATCTGTACAGTTATATTCATTTCTTAAAACAACTAGAACACAACTCCTAACCATTTATGTAGGCTATTACTTTTTCTTGAAAAATCATAAATGCTCCAATTGTCACAAGCTATCTAAGCTGAACACTTGAGAAAACACATAGAATGCAAAACCAATCTCAACAGCATTCATCTTCAAATATTTCATGATGAAGAAATGAACAAAGTGTAACTTCTCATTTGACTCAGAACACCTTAAGCATGAAAATTCCTCAGAGGAAAAAAAACTGTATCGACTTAAAAATAACAACAGGTCTTTATTTTTTCACAAAAAAAATCTTTGAATGAACAATGCTTTTTTTTCCTCTGCTGCTGTCCTTTCAGGCAAAAAACCCCAAAAGCCTGTCATAGACTGGCTACCCAATAAAAAAAAATTTATCTAATAGATCCTTTTGGGAGCTTTGTTTAGAAATATAAAAAACGAAAGAAACACGTTATAACTCTCCTTAAGTTATTCTTACATAAAACTGTACTATTTTCCTATTCTATTATATTTAATAAAAATTTATTTTGTTCTTTCATACAATGATGCTGAATGGATTTATGAAAGCTTGAACTTTTCTTTTCAATGACTTGAGGTTATAATTTAGGTACTCATACAATTGAATCCCAGCCCATGTCTTGTTTCACAAAAGCGAGTGGCAATGTTTTTTGTAGGATGATCCTACCTCTTACAATTATTTAGCCCAGGGTTTTTTTCCCTCTATAGTTACATGTATATGCTGTCTTCTTAAGTACAGCAGAAGTTTTGGGTCAGTGAGCACAACTGATTTCGTAAGAACTGAACTGGTGACATATTTACCATTTTCATCCTGACCACTGGCTTCTGGCGTGCCTTGTCTCTGGTCCTCCTCAGGTGCTTCAGGGTAGATAACAGCTGTATCTTCTTGTTTAAGGAATTCTTCAACATTAGGGTCATGGTTTTGCTCATTTTCTGCATCAGAATCACATTCATCTTCTTTTACTAAGTGTGAAAAACAAGGCACAAGATACAAAATTAAGTTTAAAAAGAATGCAAATGAGATTTAGTAACTCCCATTGCCAAATCTCCCTCTAACTAAGAATTTAAAAACTATTTACACATACTAGTGAAGGTCAATCCCTTTAAAATGCCAGATTATGCCATGTTTTAACAGACCTGGTAGCATAAAGATATTTAAAAACTTGACTAAACACAGTTTGCCTCTTTAATTCAGTGCATTTTTATAATTTCAGATTTAACTGTTTCTCTCAATTTCGCTTAAAATCTTAAATGGAACATTAATTATGATTTAGGCCTTGTAGTTAGAAGGCCAGTTTACCATCTTGGCTCCTGTGTTTGCATTTGTTGCTTTCAAGACACAATTTTTAATGTTATTTATAACTGTTCATTAGCACAAACTCAGAAGATATTTAAACTCAGTAAAAAGCTGGCCAGATAAATGCAGCAAACTTGAACTCTGACTGGCTTGTTCTCTGGCGTTAGAAATGGCTACCAAAAAAGGCTTCAGATCTAGTTAACAACCTTCAACATTTTCCTGTTAAAAACTTGAGAGAAAAACCCAATTAAAAACTGTATTGCAAAATTAACAAATAATAAATTAAATATTTTACTTAATGCTTGTACAATAAATATCTGATCCCAAGTATTTGCCTAAATATATTGTTCATAGAGTTTATTTTTACCATGGTGGAACATTCTGTGAAAGCTCTGCCTTCAGCATCCTAAATCATGACAGATGTTCTCCACTATTAATGTGAAGTATATTTTTAATAGGAAATAGGAGTTTTATGATTCATCTCTCAGTGTGAAGTCACATACTCAATTTACAATTTGACACAATCTTTTTATGACACAAGGCAGTCTCTCACATGTAATGCAATGAATAATGCAGCTCTCCATACCTACGTGGAGCAAACTGACTTTATAGGAACTGAAAAGAATGTGTGAAACTAGAGTTCAAAACTCATCAATGTTTAGATTCAGGTTTGTTTTTAAATAAGACTTATTTTGATATTATCTACCTAGCTAGTAAGGGCATTAAATAAACCCCCAAAAAACTTCTAAAAAGTTGGACAGGATATGTATTAATCTTCTGTCAAGCAGAAAAATAGAAAAAAACCCAAACCATCTGTTTTTGTTTGAGTCTGAAACTGAAGTACGCATTTTATTTTGCATTCTGTGTAATCAGTACAAACAGAGGAGTTGGTAATAAAATACAGTATTAGCTTAAGTCTATATTTGTATATTTCTTCATAGTTTAAAACACTACCTGTTGACACCTACATGTAAGATCATTGCTACTCCTTGTTTTGCCCTTTGGAGATGTGGTGCTGCTGGAGCTGTGTGGTCAGTCCTTGGGAGGGAGGGCTGCTCTGTGTCACTGGTCACCTACACCTCTGGACCCTGGACACCAAAAGATGCCCAGACTTTTTTCCTCAGTTAAAACAGTGTTTACAGTTTAAGACCTCTGGCACAGAAGAACAAAGCATTTCTATAAACAGAGGTGGGAGAATTCCAAAGATTTCAGAATGACACTCACCTAACCAAAATTCAATAGTACTTTATGAATAAGGGACTCAGGTTAACAAAGAAATACCTGTACATCCAATTTCATTTGTCTGAGCTTCAGGCCCCAGGATTTCCTTTCTTTCTTTTCCAGCTGAAATAGTACATTTCACAAAAAGAATGAATATTTAAAGAAAACCCCACAAAACAACAAAAGCCACATGCACACCAAAAACTTAATATACTTGAGCTATTTCTTCAGCAGTACCTTCCATTTCTGCATTGTTAAGAAGAAGTGCATTTAAACACAATGTTCTTTCAAAAATATGGATGGCACATTATTTCAGCAGCGTGTGATCAGCTGAACCACAAAGTTATTTCGTACTTAAGGAAACCAAACCTTAAAAGGAAGCAATACTAAACACTGACCATTATGTGAAGAGAGGTGAAGACATGGACAGTGTGTTTCACCAGCAAATAGAGAGTCAGCTACTTAAATGACCCTATCTACAAATGCAGCCATCTGATACACTGGAATATTATTTCCAGAAATCAGAGCATCATAAAACAAATGCAGTTATGTTATTTTCTCCAATTAGCGATTTTCAGAAATGATTGATAATTTGCTGGTAATGTCTGCAAACAGCAACCTAATGTATTCTCTTTCTGGCAAATCATCTGGAAACCACTTAAGGCTGTGATTGCTTAAACAAAAAAGGGATTTTAAACACGTGCTCCTCCTTCAGAACAACTATCAATTCCAAGACTCGGTATGAGTCTGCAGAACCAACCTGCTGCCCCAGCTCTGCCAGCTCTCCTGAGCTGCAGCCTTTGAGGATGCAGCATGGAAGTTTTAACTCACTACAGGTTGTTGGTTCAAATCAATAAACAGCCAAGTTGTTCTTCATTTTGGTTCATTGGTTAGCACGGCCTGGGATGTTCCCACAGGAAAAGCCACTGCTCACATTTCCATCAGTACCTGGCTTATGGCAGAAGTACATAGGGAAAGCTTTGTTGCTTGGTTTGCCCTTTATCAGTACTATGCTGTGCTAATAGATGTGAAATTAAAGCATCATTTCCTAGCTTCACTATGGAAACCTTGGATGCTTCAGACCTACACTCTAGAAAAAGCCTTTTAGGTGATGCAGAAGGTTAGAGCACACAGCTGTTCTGGCCTGAAATGACAACTCTTATACTTCTGTTTACCTTACTTCACTCTACCTCAGTGCAGGAAAAAAATCCTTTAGGCTGGCAAGTCAAAAGCCCAGAACATTCCAGCTTTTTAATTACAGGAGAAGCCAATTTCTTCTTTATGTGGAAGACAATAAATCCTAGGAGAACTTTCAAGTTTTCAAATAATACCAGTTCCTCAAAGGAAAAGCTTCTTAATTCTGCCTACTTTGACCAAAGCCCACAGACCCAAAGTACCTGCAAATAGTGGCAATTTAAACACATTTCTTGCTTTAAACAAAAAATGTGTTCAAAAGGAAACTGCAACTCTTAAATCTTAGCTTAATTTCAACTGACATCTAAAAAAACCCTCAAAAAAACCCCAACAAACTCAAACAGCCTGTATTACATTGGTCACTTCTGGATTGTGAACTAATTACATTTTTGGCTCACAGTACTAGACCTGGTTCAGAGTTTGTAAGATAGATGATGACTGGACACAATGTAAATTTAAACCCAAAATTTAATTTCTTAAAATCAAACATGATATAAACCCATTGTTTTCCTTTAAAGGAGGGGTTTTGATGGTTGTGATTTTTCTTCATTATGAAATAAGATCTACACGAGGGGAGGAATATCAGTAAGTTATTACTTTGGAAATTTAAATTACAGTGTCTCCAGTAAATTCCACTGGCTTCAGTACAAATAAAAGTTATGCTACCCAAGGGAATGTCAAGGATTTATGGAATTATAGATTAATCTAGTGAAGTTAAACCCCTTCTCAATTCTAATAATCCTAACCTCTGTTTGGTACTGTCTCTTCCCAATAGCTAAAAGTAGGGTGTAAGACAGGGAGAAATTTTCCACCGGGAAATGCTGTAGGAATAATTAACAATTTGAAAAACATGAAGTAGATATACATCTTTATAGCTATGTAAGGTCCACAAAGAAAGGCAATTGTGCCCTCAGAAGCCCAGTTATCACATAGCTGGGAAGCAACAGAACGGGATGTGATGATGGGAGAACCGATCTTAAGACACTGTTCCACCAAGCAGAAGTCACAGCTCTGAATTCCAGAGGAAATTCAAGCTACCTGCTAAATGACAGCTTAAATAGGGGTCTCCACAAATAGCATCTAGGTCATGAATATCCATCCTGATATTGCAGCTGGACATACCAGATAGCTGTAAAAAAGGTTCTTGGACTTCTTCATCTCATCACTGCTTATGAGCTACTGCTTGGAGACACAGTGTGGCTTCCCAGGGTTAAATGCTGATGATTTCCAGATGACAGGGAACAGTGTTAACTAGCAGCAAACATGCCTGACAACTACTGACATTGGCTGACAGTAAAGATCTCTGCATGGCTAAGATAACTGATCAAATTGAAACCACTAGCAAAGTGGAAATTTTGGCTGTAGGCAGAAAGACAAACTTCACTGAACTTTCCACTGCAGTCTTTATCTGCAGAGAAGGGAGTAAATTCCAAAGCCCATCAAGAGAGTTTCTAATTTAAATTCTTCAGAGCTAATTTTCTGATATTCATGTAGCAAGCACTATTTACAGCTTGCAGTATTGACTAGTTGGTTGCTTTTTGATCAAAAAGATGCCACACAACTCACCAAATGTCAAAACACACTTTTGAGCATATAGGCTCAACCTAAAATTTGATGAATTAAAGAATTTTTGAATTCCAGAAAGAGCTTAAACATAAAATATAACTTCCTTAATTTTTGAAGGTTATTTCAAAGTCTGGATTTTTTTTTTCTCAATTTTCAGTTTTTCAAAGATATCTTAGCTGCACTCCTGAGGCCTCCAGGTTTGCCAAATACTTACAGTACATAATAATGCTTTTTTATGAGCAAGTTTAACTCCTGCCTTTTTTTTTTAATCTCTAATTGTAGCATAGGTTTTACTTCTAACTAGAGCAGAGAAAAATCATATTAGGGAATCATTGCACACATGAATGCTGGCACACTGTCAACAACTTGTACAGGATACACGTGGTTCACTTTTTTAAACCCCTAGGACTGTTTCAGTTAAACCTCTTGAGAAACACACCTTATATTTAAAACACCTGTTCCTAGGGTCTTTTAGAAATTCAGTTAGAATGACTGGAAACGGAAGGAAACTAATCTGATAAAGAAATGTTATGTGTGTTGTTTCTATTCTTGGCAACTCATGAACAGAATAAATATGCAAAAAACTCCTTCTGTCAAGTTCAGCTAAACCCAGAACTACTGAGTAGTACTTTACTGATGAAACAAACTTACTAGAACTGCTGCAGAGTGTATCTTTCTAAAGATAATGACCAGTCTTGAAGATGGCTGCACACCATCTACCTGAGCACATTTCCCTGTATGTGAGAGATCACGTATTCAGTACCTCTCTCTTCATATTTCTGACATGCAACCAAGACTGATGATGCGATTTTCAGCTCATACCTTTCCTTCTAGGAAAGCTATCAAAAGAGTAAACAGTATTCCACCCGAGCAAATCAAAGCTCCATAAAATCTAATGTAGCCTTCACTTTTCTCATATAGTCATTGCCAAAAAGTTAAACTATTTATTTAAAAAAACCTAATTATCAAATTAAAAAACCCTTCCAGACTGCTACAAAAGAGGCTTCAGAACACATAATTTTTACAGAGGAAATTTGTGGTTGTTGAGCAAGCCTGTATGGCAATTGATTAATCTTCTGTCTGGCTACCAATGAAATTCTGTCTTCATTTGCAAACTCCAAAGCAAAGAAACATTGCCTACATTGCAAACCTACAACCACAGTAGCATTTAAAATTAAAGAGAATTTAGATTTTTAGCAAACAAATTTTTAAAGGTTGAAAATGGTGCATATGACATAAGGAGCCAAAAAAGATGCCATCACACGTCTAGAGCCCTGAAAACCCCCAGAGTTGCCCGAGATGCTGTGTGATGGGTACCTCTCCAGAAAACATCCAGTCCAAGAGGTCTTGCTCCCAAATGTCTGGGAGCTGGTGCTCTTCTTCCTTCCCCTCTTCAAGCTCCCTACACCTATGCTTGAAGGGTTCAAGCCTATACAGAGCCCACTTTAATGTAACTGCAATTTTGGATAGACAGCCTGCAGGAGAACTAGGATATTATACAGAAAACAAAGAAAATTACTAGATAATAATTTAGGTCCAAAATACTCATTTGCCAGCACAGCATACCTTGGCAATAGCAGCTATGTAAAAACAGGCTGAGCTGATGCTGTTCTTTGAACTCTCAGCTGCTCTCTCTCAGCTGGACTGCAGTTAGGGACCATACGACTGCTTTCCATTTATTTAGATCTGAGGTCATGCACTGTCTATTAAACCACCAGTGTTAAAAGGTGGATGCTAGGAATTGTGGCTGGAGTTCAGATACAAACAGGGATATGCTGGAAAACATTCTGTATCTTTCAGGGCATCAAGGCCAAATTCCACAATAAATTCCACTAATTTATGCATTTATCCCAATTTGGCTCAAAAGTAAGCATGCTGTGTGATATTATGAAACTCAGTATCTGATTCCACAAAAAAGGCCCATTTCCTGTCTACTTAAAATTTTCAGCTTCTAAACCTGATGCATAATATGTGCAACATTTATCTCCTTCCAGTGTTCTCAAAATAATGATTCATTATGACTTACATAGCCAGTTCTAACACTAATCATCTAAAAATTATTTTTCCTGCCTGTGTTTTACAAGGAAAAAAGAGAGAAATTAACATCTTGGGTTTTTTTCATGTTTTTTGCTAGCTGCTTACTCCCCAAGCTGAGCCAATCCTGAACCTTACAAGGAGCTCTGGCAGAGACCTGCCAGGCAAAGACTTTTAAAAACCAAGATCTAGTAACTAGTCTCTAATGAGCCTTTGGAGTGCTGCATCTACAGACTGTAAGCTCCTGTTAAACAATGCCAATGGAATTAATCCATCTCTGAATCTGCTTCAAATAATAAAATAAGAACATGAAGTAGGGTATAATATATATAAAACTTATTTTTTGATTGTAAATATTACATGTTATTTCAGTAATAAAGGAACCAAAAAAAAGTTCTATTGAATCTTCATTTCAGAAACCTTTCTTTACATACTACCATCAGTAGAAACGAACATACCTTCATCTTCCCAGCAACTGTTTGTACTCCCTTCTCTTTCACTGTTTTCTGGTAATACTATATGGTCCGTTGGCAAGTCATCTTCTGGCACACTAGCATCACAGTCTGCTGCATCTGTTACACTTTCCTCTTCCACTATATGCAATTTATCTTCATCATCTGAATCTGAGTTTGCTTCTACCACATTGTTGTAATTGGTGACTGTGGAGAGACAAAAACAAAATACTGATCAATATACTCTGACAAGCATGGAGGTCCAAAGCTTTCAGTACTCTGGCCAGGTGGTCCACATGGGGCATCTCTGTGGGGTCACATTATTATTGCTTCTTGCCCCATGGGGATGGCACTGCCTTGTGAGCAACTTGGCCATAATGTTGGCACACAAGGAGCACCTGACAGCTCCTGGGCTCCTACCACCTCTCACTGTGCACCCTCACCATCAGGCTGCACAAGAGAAGGCAGCGGGAAACTCCAGAGTTGGAGCCACAATGGAGCAAGAGAATTCCAACTGGACCACTCCAATGTGGATGCCAGCACTGCTGTATGTCTCATTTATGATATTATGGCACTGAAGACCCCGTGGCCCCAGGCAGAGCATCCTTCAGAGAAGGCAGCCCAGCTGCTCTCGGGGTCCCATGGAACCAGCCCCTTCCTGCAGCCACACACTGCGTGCTCCCCCAGCCCAGCTTCCCACTGCCTCCTCCTGCAACCAACGGCACCCCACGCTCTGGCTGTGGGAATCACAGAGAAACAAGTGGGAGCAATAGTGAGATTGAATTCAGAACGGCTTAAGTGCTTCCCATCCAAACTAAAATACCCTTGTAGTTACACCCAATAAAGACTCAGCAGGATGAATGTGAAAGGAAAAATCACAGAGATCACTCAGACAGGGAATCTCACATAACATTTGCCCAGTTACCCTGAAAAGGTAATAACTCCACTTTCTTAGCCCAGAGAACATATTGCAAGAGTCTTTGGACAAAGGATTACATGACAATATGTATGTTTCTGTCATATGGGAGCAGATTATTATTAAAACAGTCTTCATTCGTAAGCATAAAAGATCAGTTACGGCCATTTCAACTTAAAATGTAAGGGACTGTAAGTAAACTGTATTAAGAAAAAGTTACTTGCACAATCTGTTTAAATGTGTTGTCACTTACACTGAAGTTAAACTATGAAACAGAACTACACAGGTATAATTTCTTCACTGTCACGTTTGAACTTCTTACTAAAATGCTTCAAAATACAGTCTAAAAAAGAGCATAAATTTATAGATGGATAAACCAACAAGACTTGGTTGCAGCACTCCTTCAGTGGTTATCAGAATTATACCTGGGAGGCACATAATCATGGTACTTTATGATACCTGCATCCTGTCACTGTTAGTTCACAAGAAGCCAGACTGATTCTTTCATGTGAATACTGCCTATTAAGGTAGATAAAGAGCAAACCAGACTCCTGCTCTTCTGAAGTTAGCTCTATTTTTTTTTTAAGCAGATATTTCAGTCATTTAAAAATGCATGTAACCAGGAAAAGTGAGTAAAATTATGAACAGATAGGATACTATCTCATTTCCTCCAAATTCAGGAGAAAAATGTCTCATTTATAAAACATGCATGAGAATGACAAAAGAGCCTTTTGAATTTAAAACAATCATTCAATGTTTCCATATTTTACGTAGTGCTATTTGAAAAATGTAGTAACTCCCCACTACTCATGGTATTGACATCTTCTAAAACAGCAAATTTAGGCAAATTGCCTAAAAACTAGTATCTGGTCCATTTCAATTGATAAATTGATATTCACTTAATATCCTGTAACTGATTTTGCAAAGTAAAATAGCTACTGCAAGTGATGCTATAATACTGTGTGATATTGAAGACATACAAATATAGAAGACTTATTTCCTCACCAAAGCAGAAGAGATTTATGAATTTATTCTCCTGAGAAATGGTAAATGCACATAGAAAGTGTGAGAACAGACATAAACAGATTTTTCTCTTGATGGGGTTTTACTCTGAGGCTTAGATGCAGAGGATTATTAATATAAAATAGCAACATATTTATATTTGCCACACATAAGAGATCATTAAGAGGGGGGATCAAAATTTAAAGGGATAAGTTCAGATGTAAATAAGGAATACTTGATTTTTTTTAAAATAAATTTCCTGTTTAGCTTAGGAAATTAAGTGGTATTCCTTACATTAGACTTAGAGTGGTTTTATGGAAAACAAAACCATAATCAAACAGTTTGTCTTCAAGAATTAGACTTATGGAGAAATAATATTTCTTCTTTCATCATCAAATATATTACAGATATAATCTATTCATGATGGCTTTCTTCACCTTGAAACATTTCCATACATCCTCACTATACTCAAGTGCCAATTCTGCAAAAGTTAAAAACTCCTCCTTCCTCACAAAAAGCAAGGAACAGAAAATGGTCTTCAGGATTTCAGTTTCTTCCATTAAACATCAGTTGTCAACAAGGCAAGATAGTAAAGCAAACAAGGAATCTGGCTCTAACATTCCGTTTTTCCTCTCCCCAAAATGCTTTGGGGGAAATAAATCTGCCAAAGCTGCATCTAGAAAGTCTCAGCACATTTGGGCTGGCCAGGCAACCCATCACCAAACACAGCACAAAGTCAAGCACTTAAAAGGACAGAATCACTTATATACCTACATATAATTTTAACTAAATGATTACATACTGCTTTCCTTCTGCAAGATCCTTGCCTCATCTAGTGCAGTGATAGCAAATATGAAGGGAATGCTCAGTTTTATGGAGTGAACTGAGAATTTGTAGCATTCTGCCTCATTTGTTTAGACTGCAAAGTGATTGCTCATACTTATTCCATTCAGCCAGCAGTGTTCCCAAAGCTTCCCTCATAGGATGTTAGTCAGAATGGGATTCCATATTATATATTATAATATATGGCATATGCTTATATGCAATATATTCTAACTATATGTTGTATAATTATATGTTTATATATTTTATATTCTATATAATTTCCTTATATGGTGTTCAGCAGGAATGCTTCAAAACATATAATTAACTGAACTGTAGTAGAGTGATACTATCCCCATTTTGCAGATTAGAACCTCACTGCTTAAAACCCAGCAAAGTCTTCTGGCAATCCTGGCATTGCCACGTCAGTGCAGGGCACTTCAGGCTGTGCTTTTCAGAGGACTTTGCATTTATACAGTGTTTTACACATTCAAAGCACACTTGTGTTCATTCCAAATGCAGCTGTGCCCAGAGACCAGGTACCTTGGTCTGTGTGCCACAGCAACTAGAAATGCAGAGATCACTTCCAAATAAGTGACCTCCCAGAATCACATAAAACCTCTTTCAAAATGAGAAAGTAAAATCTAGTCTTTCTGGGGAGCTTTCAAACACCCTGGAGAGAGTGCTTTTGATTCCTGCAGCCCTCTACTTAAATTAGTACACTTCCCAGCAATTAAGGCAAGGGTTCTGGAGGCAACAGCTTCCTTTAATAAACACTCCTGGTTCATTCTCTGGGCAGCATTCCTCCTGTGAAAAAATTATGTGATCACATAATTAAAGATCTTATCGTTATGCATACATGCAAGAGACGAATTAAAACAGTTTGAACAATCTTCATTTTGACATTTTCCAACTTTTTTTGAATGCTCAGCTTTCAAAGTCAAGTGTTTGATTTCAAAGAACGTATTAACATTCTTTAATGGAAACCATGGTAAAAAAAAAATCAAACCCTGTAATTTACTGTATTTTTAGCTAATTAAAATTAAAATAAAAATTCCATTACATACCGATACCTTCATGGCCGCAAATTTTAGCTTTAGCAATGCAGATTTGCTCCTGGTGCCCCACGAGACTAATGGGTGGTAGTAGGAAGCTGCTGCCTCCCATTTGCTCAGACAGGTTTTGGCTCCATGTTTTACAGGAACTATGGCATCTGGCATTCAATTCCACAGGTAATCATCCTCCCCCCACCTCTCCTTTCTGCAGTTCAGTCCTAGAGCCAAATTTAGACCTTCCCTATCTGTATAATTTTGTGTGTTTTCTCCTCATGTCCTTGATGTTGCCTCAGAATAGTCCACACTGAAAGAAGAGGACAACAAGCTCACAGGCCTTGCTCAATCCCTGGCGCCACAGTAGCTGCTGAAGTTGGGAGGAATAAATTTCATTAAACCTTTTTGGATAAAGACTGAAGTATACTCAATACAAAAGCAATATGTAGAGACAACTGCTTACAGTCTCTGAAAGAAATTCAATTGACTACACATAAATGATGACTTCAAGAGGCTTCTAATTTTGCAAAATATTCCATGCAGAAAATAAACCAGATGTAAAACCTTGCCTGGAACAGTTACAGCTTCCCAATGAAGGAGCTACAAGTATTTCAGACTTCAGTACTATTTACTTTCAGCTAATGTCATTTAAAAGTAGTGACTAGCTAAATAAAATAATTCAGCCTGTATCACAGAAATCTGGCACCAACAGCAGTCAATGTCTCCACAATGAGACATTGCTCTACGAAAAGCAAGGACAATTAGAGAGGTTACATCACCCGTGGCCACCACGGCTCCAGAGATGGCCATCAGCCACAGGGGACAAGCAGCAGACCACCGAGGGGTGTCTTATCTTTAGCTGTAAAAGCTACAGATCATGAACCACGGCTGTAATCCACTGAAGACAGGTCACCAGACAAGCACATATGATGTATGACACACACATGGGCCTATTCTGTTCAATATACAGTGTGACACCTGAGCAAAATATTACATTATTAAAGTTTAATTATCCATTTCAGCTGTACCTTCATAAATTAATAGAAAGCCTCGACAAACATATTAAAATTACACTGAAGACTAAATATTTATTCAATAAAACCAATTTTTATATCATTACTATATAACATCTGAAATAATTATGAAGTAGCAATTAAAAATATATTTTATGAACCATAATTACTTTTTCTTCTCTTGCTCACTTTCTTGATACAGTATCCTGGTTCTTAAAGAACAAATGACTACCTGTAGTTGAAACTTTCCTTGCTCTAAGAACAAATGACTGCAAAATGAACCTCAGAAAATGAGCTTCGCTTTCTGGATTTTAACAGTCCTAAATGCAAAGTAGATGTATGACATTGCACAATTCTAATTAAAAAAAGAAATGTGCTCAGATGGAAGTAGTGATTAAAGAGCTAAAACGGAGATATATATTATTTTGCTGGTTGAATACAGGTGGGAAACTGTACATAAGTCTAATCAAATCGAACATGATATTTGAAAGGAAAAAATTGCTAGTTGCTGATTTAAAACCAGTAAACCCAGGAAATTCAAGGTGAACACTAATACTGTGGTGATGAAAGACTATAGGATTCATTATTTCCATAACATAATGGGTGAGTCCCTAAAAAGACAATTATTATTACTGCCATCTGGGTGGCAATAGAAGGAAAGCTTCTTAAAAAGCTGACAGTGGTTACCTGCTCACCACTCCCCCATCCAGACCTGCCCTCAGAATCATTAGATGACATGAAAGATGACATGAAAGATGACATTCCCAACACAAGAAATGACATAATCAAGTTGATGTCACTCAACAAGATAAAAACATACGTGGTGAAATATGCATCAGAATAATTTGATATCAGGTGGCAGGAGAACAGAACTGCACTAAAACGAGGACAGAATTCCACAGAACTAAGGCAAAGTGGCTAACACTGAGATCTGGAAGGCTGCTTTGAACCTGCTAAAATCTTTTGTTCAATACTTGACAATGGACACTGTTTTTTATGCAGCATTTGGTCCAGCATTCTTACTAGCTGTCTTTTGTACACCTCTCCATACTTAATCCAAAAATCCTACCTACTTCCACTGAACAAAAAAAAACCCCACAACTTTTAGGAATTTGAGAGTTAACACAAACACTGTTGAATTTTTTAAGATGTTGAACACATAACCAACACATCTAAGTGGTATGAGCTCAGCATCTCAACACTGAACTGGCAGAGGATGTAGAACAGCTGCGAGAGATTCTGATCTTTGAGAAATCTTACTTCTAAAAGCTCCTCCAGAAAAAAAAACCTGTGAATGCTCATGCATGAATACTCCGAGAAAGAAAGGTTTGATTCTACAAACTGGAACAACTCCTGTGCTCTCTGAAGTTCATTCCTGGTTCATGGAATCCTGCTCTGACAGCCTACAATCATCTCTTGGAAACCATTTACTCTCTGTCAGCCCACCTGAAAATCTGCTCCTATATATTATTTAGCTCTAGTGCAATATTTAAGCAAAATACATTGTGAAGTCTGAAACCTAGTCATTTAGCATTCAGTATTTTATACTTAGATTTTAGGCTTATACTATTACTTTTGTTACTACTCATGAATGAAATGCCATACAAGTGACAAGCTGCCCAGTGTCTTTAGCTAGACCATTATGATGTTATTTTCATATTTTTCCTCTCAGTTTAATACATACACTTGACATGCAACAATATATACAGAACCATGCTACCATCTGAAGCAGAAACATGAGAAAGGGCTTAAGAAAAAAGAAGGCATATACTCATGCTTCTACTAAAATTCCCTGCTTGGAGTTTTCTGGCTTCTGGAATTCCTAAATGACTTGTGTTGTCTTCATACCTAAGAACTTCCTTTTCTGTGAAGTTGTCTGTTTACTTCTTGAATTCATGAAAATTTTGGCATCCACATTAGTCAGAGGCAAGCAGTTTCACAGCTCTGTGTTGTGGGCAGAGTGAGTTTCTTCTGTTGATTTTGAACCTCCTCTGCACTACATCCAGTGGGTGTCCATGGAATTGCCCTCCTTGTGTGCTCTGTGCCGTCCATGATTTTATACATGTCATTGCACTGCCCTCCCCTACAACGTGAAAAGTCTTTGTTCACTTCTTATTCATACAGTTTTTCCACTGATCATTTTTACTGCACCTCCCTGGACCTTCTGTTCTGCTGTGTTCCCTGTATTAGCAGGGGGAGAGATGACAACCTAGAACTTGCACTCAGCATTCCTCTTGGACTAGAAGGGCAGCACAACAACGCACTGTTTTCTTCTCTACCACTTTTCCAACAACACAACCATATTTCTAGGACTTTTCTTGACTTCCACAAGTAATTAAGCTGGCATTATTAAAGGTTTATTATCTCTAAACCCAGAAGTGCTGTTCCTGAATGATAACAATCAGCTCAGAACCCATTCCTCAACAGGACTCATCCTCAACATACACTGCTTCACTTTTATCCATCTAGAATTTTACCTGCCATACTACTGGCTTGACTATGTGGAAACACTGTCATTATTTCCCAAATAAGTACAAGCAACCCTTGGTGAAAATATTTGCTGCTTCACACTCATATCACTGCCTCCATCAGGCAGCAGAGTGATTTCCTGTAGCACTGGGATGGTCAGCAGCATTACAGAGGAGAGTGGAGGCAGCAAAAAACATTCCATTAAGTAGCCTGTTGAATTCAGTAAAAATACACAATGAGATCTCATTACGTGCAAAGTATGAGGAAACTGTATTATACTCTCAATTAAATTGTTCAGGAACAAAAACCACGCCAGAGATAAGTTTGTGAAACAATCAATTTAAAATGTAATTCAAGAACATACTTGCAATTTTCAGAAAAGTCATTCTGCTTTTAAGAACAGTATATGTGCTATGACTGTGGAGAGCAGAACTGTATTTCATATATAAAAGGTTGACCTGTGTTGATTTATACTTGTGTAGGTATACACACACGTGAATGTGCTCACACATGAAGGGGGAAACTGGATTCAGTCCCTCCCCTGCCTGAAGGGATCAAACTTACATCTCCCATGTTTATATAAATATATGAATAGTTGGAAAAATGTAAGTCTAAATATTTATATGTACCAAGCACATTTTTGATAATTTTGTTTAACTAATAAAAACCTCTTTCAAAATAGCTTAATATCTCTTAACTGAAAATAGTCAAATGCAGCTTGACTAGCTTGACACACTGATTAAATATTCCAACACATTAAAATCCATAAAATCCAAGAATCTTAATAAGCACTAAGGTATATAAATCACCTCAAAACACATGCACTGGATTATTTGGTCTTCAGGTCAACTCAAAGGAACTTTGAGTTTAAAATAAATGCTTAGCAAGCCCATTGCAGACAAAAATGTGCTCTAAATGCTGTACCAAAAGGGAGACTGGATGTTTGGCTTGGCTTACCCGACGCACATTAAAATCAATGATGTAAATAGAATTTTTCTGCTTGTCAATTTTAAATCATGTTTTTAAAATCAATCAGCATTTGACACTAAAAAAACCCCTGACCCTCAATGTTGATGGCAAAGTCTGGAGTAAAGTCTGATGATCTAAGTCAGAACCAGTTGCCCAGAACAAGGATAATGGCTACAGTTCTGGCACTGCACTCCAAGATGACATAAGTGGTACTTGGAGCAAATCTGGCAAATATTCCAGTCTCAGTGAGAAAACTTTCTGTTGGTTGCCTTTGTTCTTACCATCAGGTCAGTCTCAGGTAGCTTAGTCCTGCATGCAAAATGACATTGGAACAGGACAGTTTGGCAGTGCACTATTTGGAAATGCAGGATGAGCTCAAAGCTCCCCAGTGGGGCAGACACGGTGGAATTTTTGCCACCACTAGTGCCTTAGTGCTACTTGTTACAAATGTATAGACAAGGCAGGAAACTCCAAAAATCAACTCCTGCACTCATATGAGAATTTAGCTGTATGTAGAACTGACACAAGTCCAGAGATGAGAAGCAAAGAGTATACACAGACAACTATTTCAGGTGTTTAGCCTTGGTCCAAAAATAATCTTAAATACAGGAAACATATGTTTACACATACATACATACATGCACGCATACATACATATTTTCAGGTTTGATGGCCTAAAGTTAGATTTGGAAATGAATACCTATATCATAATAAAAAAATAATCTGCTTTTGAAATATTTCTAAGGGCTCCTACAGAAAAGTAACTTAAATATAATTTTCACCATGCTGCTTTGAGACTCTTCATTATACTGCAGCCCTTCTGTGTTAAAAATCCAAGCTTTATAGCTTTGCAAAATTAAGTCTTTCAGTGACACAAAAGGACTTTCAATACCAAATTCTCTACTGGATTTGCAAATGGTGGTCATTCTAATGAAAAGCTAACTATTGTCGAAATTTTCTCTCTTTATAGTCTCTGGATTGATGTAAATACATGCAAATACAAAAATTCTCAGTGGCAGCATAATTTGAAAAATGGCATTACTACAAGGTGCTTAGAGGTTTGAAAATACTATAAATGGTCCCACAAGAAAGAAATTAACCTTCAAAAACAAGACAGCCTAAGGTGTATGAGAAAATTAACTGTACCCTTTGCCTGTTATCACCACTGTACAAGCCAAGGTTTCTACAAATGAGAACTTAACTCTCTCTGTGTAATTCCACATCACCTGCTGCTGTCAGGAAGCTTTACAAAAACTTATAGGATATTTAATACTTTAAGGAAGTATTTATAAAAACATGAAGCAGTGAAAAAAGAACCATATCTGCTCCATGCATTTCTTTTTAAAAAAACTATAATTTCACTGCAGCTTTAAACACTCAGAAGGGAAGACGCCGTGTACCACTGCTCATTTTTCTCCCTCAGGGCTCCCCCATTTCACATGCTGTCCCTCAGGGAGCTGCAGAAAATGCAGAGTACTGTTCACTCAATATAGGTGACTAAACTTCTACTATGCAACAAGGACGTTCTTAGAAGTATTTATATTTGTGAATGCAGTTGGACAAAATAAATATCAAGCAGAAAGTGAGAGCAGCTATGTAATGCACAGGCACAAACTTCTGACTAAATCTGTACACTGTCAATTTTTCACTTTCTAAAGAACACACAATTTTTCCATGAAGTTGCACAGGCCTGAATCGAAAATCTTGATGTTAATAATTTTTTTTTAAAAAATCTGAATTTCCAAAAATACGCTGCAGGGACCAATTCTGGGTAGGTGGCAACAGTTTAGACACTGTCTGATTAAATCAAAGAGGAAAAAAGTAGAAACCTTTCCCTCATGTCCTATGTGACTGCTGGTAAGTTTGGCTTTCCATCACCAGTAAGTTATAAAGTTTATTGTTTTACTCAGAAGACTGGAAAAATTGATCTGCGCACCCAAATCTGTCCCTCACAGGTGAGTACAGCCTGAAGGCTGCAGGGATTTACTGCCTCCGAGACAACTGAGTGCTATGATCATAAAAATCAAGCATAAGATGTATAAATATCTGAGAAACCTTCATCATTTAGTACCTCCAATTACTGAACAAATGGAAACAGTGAACTAAAGTGACGAAAGGCTGAGAGGAAGAAGTATGTCCATGTCTTACATAGTCTGTTTAAATCTTCAAAAATTACATTTCCACTGGTGACTGTACCACTCTGCTCTATGTTCAAAATACTCTTACCTTCAGACAGTTGACATTTTTTTCTTTATAAAACTTCTCAGATATTGAAAAAATTGAGCTAAGAGATGCATTCAGGAGATAAGACCATCAATAATTTCTCAGACACAGGGTTTTAAAAAAATGACTTATTATTACAGTAGAAATTAACCCCTGCACACAGAAAAATGCCACCAACCAAAGACAAAGACAAGCCACAGAAAATTGTCTCATCATTAACTGGCACTAGGTACCAACGGATTCCAATCATTTGGGAAAATGTGGTAAGAGGAGCTTATTTGATTGCAGCAAGATGGAGGCACTAATTTGAAGATACATACAGGCATAAACCACGCACACCAAAACTGCATACAAGTTCCCTCGTACTGACCAACTTGCTGAACAAGTGTAATATCCTATTTGTGGTCACAACTGCAGCATAAATTGAACACAACTCTAACATGGTTACTTTAGATTTATCCTCATTAAGGACTTAACCTGAATTACAGTTTGATAATTACCTTAACCCATGCTGAAAAACTTGACAGCCATGTTTTCTACAGCCACAGCACTCTACATAAAAAGTTGGGTTAGTAGAAGCTATCACTTGTAACCAAATCCACTCCATGATGCTACTCAGTCCCTCAACCAATTCAGATACCATTAGGCCAGGTTAATCCTTCAGGAAGACACAGTTGACATGTTTATAGAAATGCATATATTTCATAATACTGGTTACCTTATATAACATCACTATTTAGGTTTATAGACAGTAAATATTTATTTCAGGGATAATAAAAAGACTACAATACAGGAATACCAGTTTGGCTTTAAAGTTTTCAGATCCTCTTAAATATAAGCAGAAGGATGATACTCCAATGGCACACTTTTTACATGAGAATAGCCTATGAGAGAAATTTTTTCTTGTCCAGAAGTTTTATGACTATCGTAAGATGCCACTAGAAAAGCCTTCAGCATTATGAAAATTTTATATATGGCACACATATCACTGAAATTAATCATATGCCTTATGAAGCTCTGACATTATTCTTTACTCATTCCTAAATTAATAGAGCAATAAATGATGCAATTTTTAAGAGATGTTGCATAAATATAATCTAAATAAATAAATTATCAAATACATTTATTTAGAGAGTACAGATTTATTTTCATTTCATATTTCACAATATTTTTCCTAATATCCAATTAATTTCTTAAATATACCTCTTGAGAGACAGGTAGTTTGTCAAATGTACAATGGTCATCCATTTATTCTGACTATAAGTTCAAACGCTCCAGTATTCAAGTAACTCCCCTGGCTGTTCCCTACTTATGACACAGCCAAAGGGACTTTTTTTGTCTATTAAGTTGACAAGTTACATTTTGGCTTCACTCTAATTCCACATAACAAAATAGCACTCGTAATGGTGTTTTATGTTTCAGTTTTCAGAATATGTATCCTGACTTTTGGATTCAGGGTAACTAATTTGTAGTGATTATATATTATTGACAGATAATGACATGACAGATTGTTATAGCAAACATTTCTAATTCCCTTTTTTTTGAAGATTACAAAAGGATGCTAGAGTATCAAAATGTTTTAGCATGTAATTTGGATGATCTGGTTTGCTACACATAGCTTTGTACCTCGACTAATGTGAGTTTATTATGCATATTCATATATGATACACACATAATTTTTTGCGTTTATATTTACAGCTAATCAACCAAAACACTGGCAGCAGAAAATTGCTGTGAGTGGTATGACAAGTTCCAAGCCCCTCTAATTTTAACTGTCTACTATATTTCTGCAATATACATTTTTACATCACAGATTTTTCAGATTACTGATTTTCAATTCCTTTAAAATACGAAATCACTGACCATTTATATAATTTATTTGTGTGAAGTGGGAAATAAAGCACCATTTAAATTCGAAGTGTGACTTGTCCTCTTTGCAAGATAATGAACAGCTATCATTTCCAGGAATCTATTGCAGTGTAAGAGCATGAAAAAAGAGATGGTCAAAAGACACGCAATGGATTTACAGCATTTTACTGGATTTCAAGGATAGTCAATCCCTGGTGTTCTCTTGAAACAGGTGGCTACATGAGATTATGAAAGACCTCATTTATCCTGTTTAAATGGAAAACTAAAGCTTAAGGAATAATTTAATTTTCAAAAGATACATTCCATGATGACTATATACATTACTAAAATAGCAATGGGAAGTTTTATGTCAGTGGATTTTATACATTTATATAAGAATTTTTATATTTATACAAATCAGAATGAAACTTATTTGGTATTTCTCATATTATATTTAGGAAATAAACACATTTTGCCATACTAGCCTCTTGAAAATACTTCAAATGACTATGAATGTAATCCACAGCACACATCAGCAAGATGTTATTTTTCTCTGAAGAGCAAGTAATTTATGGTAGATGCTTCCAAAGCTGGAGTTAACTTCTTTAAAACTGTCATCTGGATTTACACTATTCCATCCCTGTACACAAATTGTAAACATATAGCTACTGAATCTATCTGCAAAGGCACTTAGAAACAAATGTTGTGACCAAAAACTGGACAAACCAGCTCTTGGGCTCCCGTGTTTAAGAATAACCCCTGTCTATCTATTGCAATATTTCACAGTCACTGTAAGCACATGCTTCAAGAGAAGTCTCATACCCAAAACAGGCATGAGAAGAGAACGCAGTAAACTTTCAGGATTTACACAGCACATACACTGACACTACAGCTGCTCCCCATCAGAGATATGAAGATTCAAATCAGCATCGAGAAAGTGCTGCAAGATTGAAGAGGAACACATACAAGAGCCTCTTTCTGAAATGCACTCATACATGTACTCTAACAAAAAGAAATAGTAAATCAGGTGCTAGTCTAAATTTAAAAAAAAAAAATCTCATTCAGTTCTCAATACAACTTACTTAGATGAACTAGTAAACTATTAAATGTTCTAGCAAACTGTTTCAGACTGTTTCCCTTAAAATGTGAAATAACATCCCAAGAAAACAGCACTGCTAGCCTTGAAGAATGATACTCTATCTATCAAAACAGTCCTAATGAATAAGAAAACACGCTGCAAAGCCAGGAACTTCAGAGCAGACATAACATGATGACACGGTATTATCTCTGTCTGGACTTATGTGGCACAGTAAACTGGGCAATGAGACGCTGGAGAGCAGAGTTTCAGAAAGGGACCTGGGGGTCCTGGTCCATGACAAGCTGAACGTGAGCCAGCAGTGCCCTGACAGCCAGGAGGGCCAACCCTGTCCTGGGGGACATCAGGCACAGCTGGGCAAGGGAGGGGACTGTCCCGCTCTGCTCGGAGCTGGGGCGGCCTCACCTCGAGTGCTGGGGGCAGTTTTGGGTGCCACAATATAAAAAGACATTGAGCTGTCAGAGGGTGTGCAAAGGAGGGCCCCGAGGATGGTGAAGGGTCTGCAGGGGAGCTGTATGAGGAGTGGCTGAGGTCACTTGGTCTGTTCAGCCTGGAGAAGAGACTGAGGGAAGACCTCAGTGTGGTCTTCAACAACCTCACCAGGGAAATGGAGGGGCAGGCACCAATCTCTTCGCTCTTGTGATCAGTGACAGAACACCAGGAAATGGCCTGAAGCTGTGTTGGGGAAGGTCTGGGTTGAGTACCAGGAAAAAGGTTTTTCACCAGAGAGTGGCTGAGCACTGGAACAGGCTCTGACTGGCAGAGCAATGGAGCAGGGGAAGAAGGCCATTGTCTGCCAATCCTGGAGGCTGCTGGCACCCCCAGGGAGGGCTCCAACTTTTCCCTTCCTGAGCATCAGGGTTCTTTCCAAAAAGCAACCCTTGCCTTTGAGCCTTATAATCCTCTGGTTATAGTTCATTCCTGCATTTCTGAATCCCACCAGAAACAGAAATTCCTATCAACTGCTGAAAATTTGTACATTGCTCAATGATTTAGGAAAATAATCTGCCTCTCTCAAGAGAGATGTCAAATTCATAAACAAACCCAGTACAGGGAGAAATCGCTGTAACTGACACAAGTGCCAAGGTTTCTAACATTCCTATTTATTTTTTACCTAATTTAAAGTATTTATCTACCTTAAAGAAGCAATGGCCAAGAAAGTATTTTTATACTCAGAAAAGAAATAGCTTTCCTTACTGAAAAGAGCTGAAGTAACTGGGTCTGTAACGTGACTGAGATCCAGAAAAAGCCATTGTGTTGTCCTCTTCTGCACCTCTGGAGAAACTCCCTCAGCTGCCTTGCTTCATTCAGCCTCACATTTGTTTCTTCATAAACTCTAAAGTGAATTATTCCTTATATTCTTTTGCATTTTCCAGTCACAAAAAAAAAAAAAAAACAAAACCCAAAACACACAGGCAAAAATTTTTTTAATCTTTCACTCATTTGTTCCTACCTTTAAAAAAAAAAGAGAGACTGCAGCTAATTACTATTTATATTTATATAATATTATCTGTAATTACTATTTGGAGGGGCCAATTAAGTGTTGGCCAATTAAGTGTTGGAAGAAAAGAGCTTTTTTGACATTCTTCAGTTAGTGTGAACAGGAGTGCAAAGTGAGCTGAATGAACTGTAGCTAATAAGCCAATGCTAAAACCTTTCTTAACCATTCATAATTACATGTTACAGTATGCAACTACATGATACACTGAATTTCTCTGAAAGCATGCACACATGTTTGCACAGGATCAACACATGGCACAGAAAAGCTTGTTAAAGGTTCCTAACCAAAAATACTTTAAAAAATCAAGCAAATAAAGAGGATTCAAAATATCAATTCATAAAAGAAAACTAAGATTTTAAATATGATATTGGAATTTACTGTACAGCAGGTGTGTTGCAAGACTTGTTAATGGTGATGAATAACTGTATTCAATTTAGTCCAACACCTCCAAATTCCCACTGTCTTCACAAGGATGAAGTCAATCATTTTGAGACTTTAATTTAAAAGAGCTTATCTGTTTCATGCAACACTGAAATACAGCAATAAAGAACAATCCAACAAAGGACCAGTTACAGGGTAGCTTAAACAGGGAGACTAGTTTCCAAAAGAAAAAAAAGGCCCTATTCACCCCATATTTATTCATGTAAATGACTTGACACATATTAGAGGCATTCTTAAATTTAATTTTGCCAACTTTTTGTAAACAAATTGAAAAGACAATTGGAAAGCAACTTAGATGTGTCTGATTTCAGATGAGTACTGAGGAGGACAGCAAGAAACATCTGGCAGTCACTGCAAATCAAACTTGTCTTTGTAAAGGCTACTACAAAAACAGCTGAACCCTAACAAACCTCAATGTGTGGTTTACAGGTAAAACTCCTTTGTTTAGAAAGCAAATGATTTTCAAGCTTACTGTATCAGGTCTCTTATGAAGAGACAGAGGTTCTAAAAAGGGAGAAAAGCTTCCAAATACCTTGTGAATTTTTTTATTGCTTCACAGACAGCATCTGAGAGATTTTTTAAGAGCTATCTGGTTAAAATTACAAGCCAGAGAGCTACTGAAGACAGCAAAGGCAGTGTTACCTATAGCTACTTTAATGTATGTAATAGTTTAATTTTATAGATGGTATTTCTAGAGCAGATTTTAGTTTTTAAGGATCTCATTTGCTCTATCAGAACAGTGCAACTGCAATTCATTGATATGCTACAAAAAGGAATAGCAGCAATAAAAATAATGCTAAAAAATATAAAACATTTTAACCTAGTTACTTCATTTGTGAATCTTAATAACGAAGAGTTGGCTGTTAATAGCTCAGACATTAAACATCTCTAGTCTTACAACCTCTCATTTCCTAAGGGAAATAGAACAAGAAAACATGGAATTTAAAGAATTCAAATGTGATCAGACCTGACTTTTGGACCTTCTAAAAAGAGAACTATGTTTTCCAGCCTCTGATGATTTTTCCAAGAACATAGCCACACTCTTTATTAAGACCTATCTAATCTTTTGTCTGTCCTAAAAGCAGTTGAGACAGCTTTATGGTTAGAAGTGTAACAAAAATAAAATTGCTTGTACAGCAATTGGGATTGTGGAAAGGGCTACACCAATACTGGACTAGTTTTTCAAGGGAATTATATTTTTTGGAGCTGTGATGCTATCAGAGAAAGAGGAGTGCAGGGAAATGGACTGAGAATTAGAACACAAGCACAGTCAGTGAGCAGAAGGCTACTGAGAAGCCATCACTGAATAAGAAATCAATTTACTCATGAGAAACAAACGGCCACAATGAAGGTGGAAAGATGAGATGAGATGTTTAAAAAGAAAAAAAACTCACAACTCTGCAAAGCTGCCTGACAGAAATTGCACTTCTGGGAAAGGCAGCAGTAGGGGGGGAAAGACACATTTCCACTGTGATGAGGATTGTATGGAAAGACTCTGCCCTAACTTTCCTTTAGGAAAGTAAATTCCCAGAGGTGTTATGGCCAGTATGAAGAGCTGTCTGGTAAAAAGTCTAATGAAATAGCTGAAAATATTATTGTACGTACCAGTAATAGCCAAATACATCCATACTGCTCTAGGGATCCCAAGTTAAATCTACAACTTTTCTGAACTCTATGAATGTTAAGAAAGAGAATTATTAGGATGAACCTTTGTGGTTAAAGACACTGTGTAGAAACTTGAGAGATCTGCTGCAGACTGGTAAAAACTGAGGGACACCTATGAAATCTCATCCTACAATTTTATTTTTTAAGCCAAACATGAGACATGAGGTGAAATAAGTATTTCTCTCTGAAAATATGAGTCAGTAAGTTTACCCTTGCCTTCAGAACACCCATCTTTTTGCAAGCTGACATTAATGACATACTGGTTCTTTTTGGAGGACAAGGAAACCAGAGAGATAAAGAGCAAAGAATTTAGAACAGACCCACAAGGCTTCACATCACAATTTAAATATAACATGACTTACAAAACCATTTAGCGTTAAGAGTGAAAATCGACTTTGCTTTACCAGCTCGATTTAGATCAATTAGTAAACACTGCAGTCTAATAGGAAGCAACAGGCTTTGGCCAGTGCAGGTAATCACCGTGCTCTGGAAAGCAGCAGCTGTAAAGGTGCTGTAACAATACATCATCTGCCTCGCTTATGAGGCCTGCCAATTAACAAACTCAAGGCCACACAAGGAAAGAGGAAAAAAAACAAAGGAGTGGAGTGGGCAATTAAATTTTTCGTTTACTACACAGTGCACAGAAACACATGTGAACATTCCCCACGCTGGCTTCATTCCAGGTTCCTTCTCCAACATTACAGTGTTGTAATACCACTCATATCTACTTAAAGACATTAAAAAACCACAAAAGGAACCAAACTTTCTTAATACAAGAATGATGTAAACTCCCTGTGACAAGAAGTTTTGAACAGTGACTTCTGAGACACCAGACTTTCAGGGTGGCCAGGATGATGTAGAATTAAAAACAAAAATTTCAGATAAATTTAAGAATTTCAGATAAATAGTCAAATTGTAATATGACTGCTGCACTGAAAGGACAGCAGCACTGCCTTTTTAAGCAATCCAAAAGTGATGTTAAACATACAAGAGGAGATCAGAAAAGTTAGGAATCCTGAGGAAATAAATATATATATATACACACACACAAAATATAAATATATATATAAATAAAACTATTTGTAGTATATATTGAAGCATATAGTATATATTAACACCAATTATATAATGCTTAGCTCAACAGCAAATTCAGGTAATATGTTTTTGGATCAAAAAGTACCATCTTAGAGCCATTGCTTTGAGAATAAGGCATACATAAACAACATAAGAGCAAGACAAAGTATTTCAGGCACTTAGAAAATCATACAGAGTTCTAGAACGTTGATATTTCAAATAATTTTTTTTTCATATAAAACTCTGTTTTGCAAAGCTACATACTCTTGACATATACTCTATCTACATAGCTGAGGAAAACTCAAGCCATATGACATTCAGATTCTTTTCTCCAGGAGAATTCCCAGGCATTTTGACTGACTACCCACAATGGAAACATGCAACACTACAAAACAGCCAACTCCTGAGTGGAGCTTCACATTCATTTCTGGCCACCTGAAGCAGAGTTTTGAGGAAGCTGAACAAACCAGAAGAGCTGAAAACAATATATAGTCATAATTTGAACACATCTAAGAAACAACATCCCTTCTCTGTAAAAAAGCCCAAACTAGTTTTTAAGAACAGAAGCAATAAAGATTAATTTCACAACATATTTATTTAAACAATATCTAGATCCTATAGTAGTCCATTCGCTCAGTGCACTCCAAATACTAATTATGCACTATCTCATTTTAGTGCCTTATGGAGTAAAATCTGTGAAATTATGAACTAATGCTTATGGAGAGATAACCTGTATGACAGCATTTTGCTAGTATCAATTATTCTATTAAGAATTCTTAAAGGATCTAGCAAAATTATACATTCTTTCTGTAATTCTACTGTGACTTATACCATTAGACATGATAGTGCAGTAGGATCAGTAAAATGTTTTTATTAATAAGCCCATCTGAAATGATGAATTTCTGCACCATTTATTAAACACTTTGAATAAACAGTTCTGATGTTATGGTCAGGTCACTGTTAAAAGGCAGTGCTGTAATGGGAAAAATTTACTACAAGTTTTGGTTGCAAGAGACTCAAGATGCACATGGAAGTCCCTGCAGTATTCTACATACTCTCTCAGAAATAAGCTAAAACGTTTTATGTTTTATACTGTCACCACGGGGTGTGCAGACCTACAAGAAACTACTTATTCCCATAAGCCAAGACACAAGAGGAAAGAGGGGCTTTAATTACTCTTCACCTTTAAAATGCGTCCACTAGGTCGAATGAGATACTACTGATGGCAGAGCAAAAGCCAGAAAGTTATTTGTGTTATCAGCTGTATGGATAAACACTGAGTATTATCTGATTATCAGTCTTATCTTCAAGCTCATTGGTACCTATGGATGCTGTTACAAAAAACTGAATTACTTCAACGTGACTTGCAAATAAATAAGTCATGGTCCTTTTTCCTTTGTTCTTATTTTTGAATAGCAATGAAAAAAATTACCTGGTTGCCTTCTTGAAGTTAGATATTTAGAATCCTAATCACAAGTCAAAAACATCAGAGACCAGTCTTACCCTCATCAGAAAGACAGATGCCTGGCTGCTTGATCAAACACGTTTGGAGCTACACTTTTTATTCAGAAAGAACAACATCTGATTTTTGCAAGTAAAAATGCATTTGTTCACTCTTATTTTACTAACACACTATAGACAGATCATTAGGCACAGAGTGAGCAATTAATTAAGTTTGTGCAGTTAAAGAAATAAGCCCAAAATGTTTTCTTTAAATAATAAAAATGTCAGCCACATATACCTGTTCTATGCACTTGTCAAAATGCAGCTTCCCCTCAGAAAAATGAGGTACAACTGAGCAGCATAAACGTTCTAACAGCAGTTTAGCAAACAAGGAGCTGTCAACTTCCAATAAGCTATTATTCACACCTCTTTAATCACTGCCACAGAGTCGATTATAAATAGCCTCATACATTTTTAAATAAGGTCATTCTGAAATGAAACAACAAAGAGGGTAGTAAATATTCCAGTACATAAGCAATTTAAATTCTACAGCATAACAGAACTGTGTGTTCTCAAATACTCAGTTTAAAGAAAGCCAACAAAACCTTTTATTAACTGGTGCAGTGTCAGACACGTAATCTCTGTAAGATCAATAAACCAGGCCAATTATGTGGTAGTTTGCAAACAGATCTGAAAGAAATGAAACTATTAAGACTTGCTCACAAAATCCTGCTTCAACGGCATTATTTACAAATATAAAGTAATACAAATTAAGTTAATACAATACACAGAACTGCATGAGTAAGTGTATTATGCAAACATTTCATACGAATATGAAACAGCTTCTCTCTGTTTTCCCAGAAGAATAGCACAAAGAAACAACTTATGTACAACCTTGATTCATGAGACTGTTTTCTATTTTTCCTGAGATTTTAAACAATTAGAAATTAATACACAAAGAAAAACAAGTAAAGATCCGCACAAGTAGAAGTTATATTTTTTTCCTGTTCTCCATATTTTCTGAGATTCAAGATTACTTGATAAAATGACAAATACGACAACACTGAAATCAAGTCTTTATCAACTAGCTCAGACAAAAACCGGCAACAATTATTCTAATTTTCTTCTCAGAAGCACTATAATAGCTAAGTGAACCACAATTTAAACACATTAATTTAGCAGAAACAGAAAAGGAAAAAATAGTAGGAAAGATACCCCAAATAGTTCTCATTTTAACGACCCCATGCTTTGCTGTTACCATGAGAAGTATTGGAACACTTCTTCCTATTACAAGCTTTGTTTTTCTAACTTGATACTCATAGAATCATAGAATATCCTGAGTTGGAAGGCACCCAAAAGGACCACAAAGTTCAACTCCTGAGCCTGCACAGGACAACCCCAAGAATGCCACCATGAGACCAAGAGCGTTGTCCAAACACTTCAGGAACTCTGGTAGGCAGTGGTCACAGCACCAGATGTGGGGAGCCTGCTCCAGTACCAACCATCCTCTGGGTTAAGAATCTTTTCCTAATATCAAAATTAAAAATCTCACTTGACACAACTGCAGGACATTCCCTCAGGTCCTGTCACTGTCACCAGAGAGTGACAGTGCAGGCTGCAGTGAGGTGTCTTCTCAGTCTCCTCTTTTCCAGGCTGAACAGCCCAAGTGATCTCAGCTGCTCCTCACACAGCTTCTCCTCAAGGCCCTGCACCATCTTTGCTGCCCTCTTTACACAGAGACTTGCTTGTGATTTTCAAGGCCTACTGACACATTGTGACATATCCTCTCATATATCCTTAGTCCTCACCTGCTCCACTGGAGTTCATTTCAGAAAATGAGCTCTATGAGTAGTGGACCCCAATGCTCCCCACTTCCCAAACTTTTCTGAGATATTTAACCCAGTTACAATTTAACCTTCATTTATTTATCAGATTTAGCTCAAAGGTGTTTCATATAGTTCACAGGCTGCTTTGTACCTGATTCTAAAAAAGCTATTATTTCCCATGAGCAGCAGAAATACCTATATCTTTCTCCAACCTCAAAACATGTCTTAATATTAAAATTTCATATTTAAGTGTTCATGCATCTGGACAGACACAGACACATCATTCTTTGTACACGCACTTGGAGCTGGCCATGCCCAGCTGCTGTATCGCCACAGCACCACGCCTAACCTTACCACTCTGATGCATCTTCTTGATGTTTCATGGTCTCACCACAAAGCAAGAGTGACCTCCTGCATAAAGGATATTCAGAAGTTCAATTCAATTAAGAACTCCAGAATTCAATTAAGAACTTCACAGCTATCAAAACATTTACCTACACCAATAAACACCCTAGAAAACAGTGTAAAGGACCCACTTTTCTCAGTCTTTCCCCACAGTAAGGCAGTATTGGTATTCTACACAGCTATACCTTCTAACTGGATTTCCATGTTTTAAATAAAGCATATTATAGCAGCTTGCAGAATGAAGTGATAAAATTGCAGCTGACTACAGCAAGATCTACATAAAAGCAAGGAGCAAGCTGTGCAATTTCAGTTCCGAGACAATAAAGAAGTAGAAAAGTTTCAGATGTCAACAGGCATCTTAGACCATGTTCATTTCCACATTAGGTGTGTTACTTTTTCATCTGGTTCCCTGTCATCTCCCTCACAACAGCCCTCAATGAATACTTAGAAAAGGAAATAGCTTACACAAAGAAACAGCCCCTCTCAGCCTCAGTGTGACCCAGGTTTGGTTCATTCCCCAAAGCTTGCAAACTTCTGTTTTCTTAGGTGTAGGCCCTCCATCTACCTTAAGTTCCATAACTTGTTTAGACGAGCTAGGCCAGTGTTACAGATAGTTGTAAGTTTTATTAACCGCCTTTTTCTTTTAACCTGTGTCAAGGAAATGGAGCTATGCTTGAATAGAAACAAAATACTTTCCTCCAAAAATATGCACTATCTTATATGTACTATACATATATTGATAAGCCACACCTGATTTTTCCATTTGTTCTATATAAGACAGTTTATCTGTACTTTCATACTAACAACTTTTGGTAATAACAAAGCTTCTTACTTGCTGTTTACAGTACAATACACAACCAGCGTTTTCCGGAAGAAACAGGGTCAACCATACACGATTTCTTCCTTGTATGAGCATTTTGGGAGGGAGGATTTCAAGCTTTTCCTAATATTAGAGAGGTACCTTCATTGAACTATTGTCAGTAAAAACAGATACCTTTCTTCTCATCCAGTATGTACCTAAACTTATAAGCTGGTAACTGGGAGAAGTCTAGTATTAAGAGTAGTTTCAGTGGTTGCTGTGAACCTCATGACAATTTGCTTTTAGCTGCCTCACCACTTTGCAGAAGCCACAGAAGAGTACTGAGTTCTGATAAACAAAAAGAAAGAATTGTGATACATTTCCCACCACAGTGAGAAGGCCAGAGTTTGGATTCACAAAGCACAATGAACTGGAAGGTGATAGGTCTGAACCCTTAAGATGTTTTAGGACAAGGTATTCAGCACTATCCTTAGAGATCAAGAAAGTTGCATTCCACAAGCAAGTAGGAAAGGATCATGGAATTGAAACTGGAAAAATCCCATGACCTTTGGGTACCAATTATGATACTACATATTCTCAATATCAAAAAAATCAAGTTCAGCACAAAGTACAAAAGGGTCTAGAGCAAGCTGAATCCCAAAACCAACGGAAAGCAGTAAAGACATAAACCACAAAAAACTTTTGTTATTTGTATTCATTAGTATCAGATGTGATCTCTATAAAGAGTAAAAAAGAAAAAATATAGTTTGAGTTTTATAAAATATATCTATATTAAGACTATAGATATACAGATGTCTTTACACACACACACACACACACACATAAATAACTAGTATAAATAATTATTTATGAAGTGCCTAACACCCTTAAAATCACTGCAACCTACTTGACAGTCAACAACTATAGGAAAAACAATTTTATTGTAATGCAGCAAGGGGAACTCTGGTCCTTGCTGTGTTTGTACTCTGAGCTGAGAATAGAAGCAGGAATGGAAAACGGAACACAACGGCAATGATACAACTCAACTATGAACCAAATAAGTTAAAAATAAACCCAGTTCTCACATGATAGTAGAATATTACTCAGTATGTTAGGACCATGACAGAGTAAATGGAGAATAATACAATACACATACTCAAATGAAAGCAGCATGACAGCTACACCTATATGGGCTGTAAATGAGAATGAAAACCAACACTTACACAATAAAAACTGTAAAAACTAGCAGGTGGGCAGGCCACAAGGGATGAAATATCAGCTAATGAAATTCAAGTTTAGAAATAACATTCCAAAGAAGGTCTTGGGGCACACACAAACAAGAATCTGCACATGAACATGAGTTCACTTCATTAGGAACACCAACCAGAAGCACAGCCCTACTTTCATCATACTACAATAAAATTATTTTTAATTTTATGAATTAATTATACTGAATTACCCTAAGGAATTCAAAACTTAAAAACCACAGGCTTGTCTTGTGACCTGCTTGTGAATAGCCCTTCTTAATTTCTCATGTCTGATCCAACTTGCTTACTCATTTGTTACACAGTTTAATAGATAATTCAAATTACATTGAATTAAATAGTTTAAGGAAAGGTATATGCTTCCCAGTCATGATGCAATATCTGGACTGACATACAGTACGTTATCAATTATACCTTAATAATACTTGTGCTCCACTGGATATGACATCAGAGGAATGAGTGGTAAACTACATCTGAAATTATGTTTTGTTATTTTATTTTCCTCTTTGGTGACTACACAAATGAAGAATTTCACACTTTTTAAAAATAGAATGTATTTAGGGCTTCCAGTGGATGCTTAGTGTACCCAGACAGCCACCTGCTTCAGGAGAGATGGGCTGCCCTCTAGGAGTGCTTACTTCCCTCCAAGATTAAGTGGAATGAATGTAGCAGATCTAGCCCAGATCTCAGCATCTAAAATGCTGACAACTCATAAGCACAGGTGATTATGACAAGGTACCTAAGGAAGAAAATACCTGGGAGAGGACACCTGGCCATAACCAAGAAGAAAACAGACACTCCTAGGGTTAAGGTGTACTTAAGCCTTCTCCCAGAAGGTAATAGGAAAAAAATGTGTATCAGCAAACTGAGATAACTTCCCTTTTACAAATCCATTTGACTTTCAGTTTTACCCCTGGTCTCCTCCAGCATTCTAATTTAAATATACTTGGGAAGAGATGTCTGAACTTCCTTAAATGTGCAGAAATAGTGAGTGACACATGCAGGAAGTATGAGAGGGGACAGCAAACATGGCCAAGTTTAACACATTGGAGCTACTGCACAAGGCTGACAGTATCACCATCACTGCATGAGCCTTGCAGAAAACTAAGGCCTGCTGCATACTGCAGAGAAGGGTCTACCTTTGTATACAGGCTCTTCACCAAGCAGAAGTGAGCTTCATCGGGTTCCAACTTGACTTGGCAAAAGGCAACAACAAACCAAAACCCTCAGTGGTGTCCCAGCTTGTGCCAGGCCCAGGCAAACCCATGCTGTGACTTAGCTTGGCTCAGTAGTGCAGGCATGCTGCTATAAACATACAGATCACCTGTTTCAAACCCATCCAGAGCAGCAGTGCAAGCAAACTGGAACAAAAAAAGAGTATGTAACTATAAATAAACTTAAGGAATAAAAAGAAAAGAAGGCAAGAATTTCAGCTAGGAGCTCCTAAAGCTTCCAAATAGCTTCATTCACCCTTCTGCTATGGACACCACACCTGGCAGAGAACTCTCTTGGTAAGTCAAGCTCTGCCACTCCAAACCCTCTCCAGACCAATTTATAGCCTAAAAGAGATTAAACCAGTGTCAAGGGCGGGTTCAGTCCTATTTCTTTCAAAAAAGGATTGTCAGTGTAGGGAGCTTAATTCTGTCCTGCGTTTCTACCCCTACATTTTAGTGCTTGGGACCCTAACCCAGTCAAGAACTGCTAGAAAGTAACAGTGGGAGAAGCAAAAGGTCTAAAACATACCGAAAAATTAAAGATTTGAGCATCCTAACATGAATGTAATAATACAGGACGTCACTTTTCTTATGCTTCTTTGCTGCTGTTGTAGCACTGAAAAATGATTTTAAAAGAAGATTTTTATTTAGAAATTATGACATTGATCAAAAGTAACAGTTTATAAAGTCATTTTCCTCAATTTGAGAAGGTCATGCAGATATGAGTTTTAGAAACTTATTACATGTAATCAAATTGTAAAACTTTTTTCCAAAAAAACAGGCTACAGTAAGAGCAGAAGAGATGTCTGGAAATTTTAATGTAGGTGAGTCTTTGGTCCAGATAAGATCTGCAAGATCTCAGACTTGCACAGACCCACAATCACAGTTTAGTTTTTCCCTCTCATGTGAAGTGCTTTCTTGATCACTGGACCTGCTGTGCAATGCTTCTCTTCAGAATGCCTCTGGTGCTTTCTCACTGCATTTTGCACCAGTGATTGCAGCAACACCTGCATGCAGCAACAGCTGCCAATGTGCCCTAAGAGAAATATACACTGCAAAGGAAAGGGATCCTTCTCTAGCTCAAAACTGCCCTAATCACAATTTTTGTTTCCTAAAGTTTACTTTTCTTGCTTCCAGTGTTCCCTACTCTGCATGTAACTTAAGAAGTGCTCAAATTCCTTTTGGTTTTAGAATATGTTGCTTCCTTTGTTTTTGTGTTTGCGTCTGCACTGCTTCTGTCAGATGACGTACCAAGTACAATGAATGTTCTACCAAATCCCTGGAGAAACAAATCAGGGTAACTAAATTATGTATTTATTTAAATTGCCACGAGGTACAACAAAACAAACCTAATCTTCAGTTCTGAATTCTGCTCTCCAATCCACAGGCTAACCTGGGCTACTCAGAAGCCATCCTACACAACTGGCTGCATTGTGGACACAGCAGCCCATATTCAGCTGTCCTGACACAGGGAGTACATCTTCTCTCAGCTTACCAGTAGGGATTTTCCAAGACAATGTGTACTTTACCCTGCTGAGCAAAGGAATCAGAGCAATGAAAAAAGGATCAATGACAGAATGTCTTAAAGTGGTTCTTGCCAATAATATGAAAAGATGAGCCAGTTGTCAGAAAATATCCATGGGAAAGGTTCATTTTGCTTTCTGAAGTCACTCTGAATTAGCTACACACTGGTGCAGGTGGTAGGTCTGCTGAGAAGGAATTTGACAGGGCAGCTTTTTCCTACTCTATATCTTAGAAATTATGTACAGAGAATCATAAAAACACAGAATGGCTTGGATTGGAAGAGGCCTTACAGATCGTTCAGTTCCAACCCAGCTGCTGGATGTTGGCACTTGGCCTTGTTGGACTTCACGAGGTTTGCCTGGGCCCACCTCTCAAGCCTGTCAAGGTCCCCCTGGACAGTATCCCTTCCCTCCAGTGGAAGGAACTCTGCACCACAGAGCTCAGTGTCCTGCTGAGGGTGCAGTTCATGTCACTGTCCACATTGCTGACAAAGACGTTAAACAGCACCAGTCCCAGTGGTAACCCCAGGAACGTCACTTGCCACTGTTCTCCATTTGGACGTCGAGCCCTTGACCACAACTCTGAGTGTGACCAATCAGCCAATTTCTTATCCACTGACTGCTGCATCCATCAAATCCACATCTCTCCAGTTTAGAGACAAGCATGTGGGACAGCATTCTTTCCACAAGTGCAGGCAGATGACATAGCTGCTCTTCCTGTATCCACCACTGCCATAACCCTGTCATACAAGGCCAATTTGTCAGACATGATTTGCCCTTAGTGAAGCCATACTGGCTGTCACTAATCATTTCCTTAGTTTCCATATGCCTTAGCATAGTCTCCTCCATGGACTTGCTGGGCACTGAGATCTTTCTTCTCCCCCTTTTTAAAAACCGGGTTATGTTTTCCCTTTTCCAGGTCCATATTTAAATCATCATCAAGAAGAAATTAACCTAAGATGAAAATACATCAAAGGATGATTTCTATACCTATTTCAATTTTTTAAAATCATTATTAACCTCACACACTGAAGACAGACTACTGAAATCTTATTATTAGTAGGAAATGTCATTCAATTAATATGATACTCTTGAATTTAATGTACTGCTTCCTGAAGAAAAAACTGAACAACATCATCAAGTATTTTAGGATCCATATAACCTGACTGCATGAGGAACATAAGACATTTCATTGCAATGAAGAAAAAACCACTACAGCATTAAAAGTAGTTCATTAAATGAAGTCTCACCTTTGGACCTATCTCACCTTTGATAGCTTCAACTAACCTATCAAAAAATATTCCTGTTTATTAAACCTAGTAAAATATTTCAGACAGGAAACAAGATTACAACTGTTAAATAGCACCTACCTTTGAACTTACTTCATCTGAATAGACTTTCACAGGTTCCCTCCATGTTATGTTTGCAAGGCATAATGATAAACTGCTTTTATTTTCAGAACTTAGAAAAGTGTGCTTCAGAGAAGGACAACTCTTTTCATCTTTGCTTTTTAATAACCATTCTGAAACATAAAGGTGCTCATATTTGACTGAAGACAAAGAAAAGCATACATTTATAAGGGAAGTGGTAATGAGTCTCAAATTTCTCTTCCCAGCTGGTAAGAGAGACCCTCACACAGCACAAGGGAGGTGTGGGGTGCTGAGACAGAACACAAACTTCCCCAGATCCCTGCCAGCTTTATAAAAGGTCAGAGCCTGGGGCTCCAGCTTCCCGGAGCTCCTGGGCTTCTGCTGACACATGAGAAGTGAGAGTGGGAAGGAAGGAATTTTCCCCCTTAAGTGAATCCCTCAAGAAATCCCAGGACAGGTGGAGATGGCAGTGTCAAGACGGGCTTAGATTAAAAAAGTCTGGAATCCACATCTGCAAGCATGTATTTATGTTTATTTTATTAGTTAGCAGTCTAGAGTTTGTTCTGTAGACATATGGTAGCTTTGTCTACTTAGACAAAAAATTGTTCCAAAAAATATTCTTTTATTTCCCGTACAAGATTTTTTTCAGGAAGTACTAACATAGCAAGTCCTCTTCCCCTGTGTTGGTTAACTAAAATTTGTGTACAGAGAAACCTTATTCAAACTGTTCTCTAAAAGCAAATTGAAATAGTCATATTTAAACAAATGACAAAGAGACAGGTTTGAAGGTGAGAAAAAAATTTTCATAACACAAAGTCAACTTTAAACTTGAAACTATGAATTGATCTTAGAGATTAAAAAAGAGGAAGTGAAAAATTACTTTTGCATGGTACCATCTGAAATTGAAGTTTTTATTAAAAAAAAATGCTTACACATTTACTTTAGCTCTTTAAAATAATTATTTTCTAACTTAACTTCGGAAGGATTCTAAGAATAGACAGAGAAGAAATGCCACAAAATGCATTCTTTCTCCAGAATCAATGACTGGCAGTTAACAGTCCAACAGCCCTCTTCAAGCTGTGCCAATTAGATTCTATTTCCAGTAATGTAATATCCTCTATACCCAAATCATAGATCATCTAGTTCCAACCCCTTGCTATGGGCAGGGACACCTTTCCCTAGACCAGGTTGCTCAAAGCCTCATCCAACCTGGCCTTGAACACTTCCAGGGATGAGGCATCCACAGCTTCTCTGGGCAACCTGTTCAGTGCCTCACCAGTAAAGAATTCCTTCCTAATACCTAATGTAAACTGACTCTCTCTCAGTTTAAAGCTATTCCCCCTTGTCCTATCGTTACACATCCTTGTAAAAAGTCTCCCATTTTCCTGAAGGCTTCCTTCAGGTACTGGAAAGGCACAATTAGGTTACCCCAAAGCCTTGGCTTTTTCAGGCTGAAAGATCCCAATTCTCCCAGGCTTTTCTTGTAGGAGACCTGCTCCATCCCTCCCATCATCTTGGTGGCCACCTCTGGACTCACTCCAACAGGTCAGTTCCCTTCCTGTGCTGGGAGCCCCAGAGCTGGACACAGCATTGCAGGTGGGGTCCCACCAGAACAAAGCAGAGGGGCAGAATCACCTCCCTCAACCTCATTAGATTTTTCTTATTTAATCTAACTTTGGAAAGTATCTCAATAACATTATCATCACAAATCAGCACCAACTCCATGATTCATCCCTGCAGAAGTGGCTGAATGTTGTGCCCAGCACATCCTCTTCTTGCTGTGCAGCCCACCTACTGAACACACAACACATACGTGTGCATGTGCCCATAAATTTAGATAACAATTCATGATAGCACGTACAATTTTGGCATCACAGGTAAGAGACCAGAAGAAATATTTTAATTTTCAGTAGTTAGGAAAACATATCTCTCCCCAACACTGGTCTTTAGGTGTGATGGTAATTTCAAACCCAAAAGTAAATTGTGTCTATCACTTAAACAGATAAAACCACTGTTTTTATAGCACTTTTTAGGAGCAGCTGTGCATTCACCAACAGATAATTCATTTCAATACTGACAAAATTTTCTGCAATGAGCAAAGGAGAAATAGAAGTGGTAAATATTAGCATATGCACTACTAAAATAAAAAAATTCAGCATTTTGTCAGAGGCATCTTTATGCTTTAAGCAGAGCAGAAGAGTGACTACGTATTTTGAGCTGTGCATAACTTCAAAAATGCAACATACACATCTTCTGATTTTCACCATTTGTAGCTACAATAGAAAATACATTCATGAGCTTTGAAGATATTAATTACAGAATCACAGAAGAAGGGTTGGAAAAACCTTCTGGGGTCATGGGGTCCAAGCTTTGACTGGACACCACCACGTCAAGTGCCATGTCCAGTCTTTTCTTAGGCACCTCCAGGGACAGTGACTGCACCATTTCCCTGCGCAGCCCATTCCAATGCCTAATCCCCCCTTCTGTGAAGAAATTTTTCCTACTGTTACAGAAACCTTACCCCTTCTGTTCCAGTGTTGTGAGAGACATTTTGTTGTTGTATAGACTAATAGCAGTTGTCTCACTGATGCCAAATTGATTTTTGCCTTTTTTCTTTTATATATTTTCTGTATTCTTTACACATATATTTGTAACCTATTATTGTATCAGTAGTCCCAGTACTTTCCCCTACCTTTTCCATAGGTAGAAAGACAAAACATATTCCAGAGCTCCAAGCCCTGAGGGGTACAAGGCCCTTATCCCATTTTGGTTCTCCCTGGAAACCAAGGTTGAAACCAGCTCTTCAAGACATGCCTTTAGAAACAAGGGTTGGTTCTCATCTGAGGGGGGAGGATTCAGAGAGGGTTGAACCAGGGGGAATTACCTCACCACTTATGTCTCTAATTGGTAATTTTTGTCAATTATGCTAATTTGCTAAACTTATAGAACTGTATTCACCCTGTGGGGGAGGGGGGTGGGCATTTTGTGGTCATTTTCCATATATGCCCCTGGAGGCCTCCAATAAAGACCAGCTTTTACATTATCTCCTATAGTAATATTAATAACTAGAAAGTGTGTTTTTTTCATTTCTAGGCTCTCTAAGGCATCACCACCATGTCTGAATGTAACATCCTTACAACAATAATCTGAACTCAAGTGGGGAGAGGACATAAAAAAATACACTTCAATATTGAAACTCTGATACTTAGCTTGTTGACTGCCATCCTCTGAAATGAGTAGACTGAAAGAGTCTGTGGGTCCTGATGTGACAGTATCTCACATTAACATTCTTGGGAAAAATAATGTTCTGACTGTATTATTAGATTCCAACAAAAAAGATCCAAGTGCCAGACCTAATACCTAGAATTGTTGCCAGTTGAGGATTTCACTGATAAGGGAATTAAGTTAGACTTAATGAAGTTAAACAGTAAAAAAAAAAAAAAAAAAAAAAAAAAAAAGTAGGCTGACTGCAGATCCTACCCTCTCTCAGCACACCACAACTATAACAGCAAACCCTAACAGATGCAGCAATAAAAACAATAGTTTCTGCTACTGGTCATGTTTAGTGTCTTACAGCTAAACTGTAAAGCATCACAAAACATATTTGAAAAATAATGTTGCATTAGACAACTAAGAGGAAAACTGTGTGATAGTCCAACTGATCACACTGCAAAGCACCAAATTTTGGGGGTTGTTGCCGTGACAGGTAGATATTCACTGGAGGGCAAGAACAGAAGGGGTTTATTGTGGCACTACTTTGCCAGTTCCCTTGCCCTCTTCCATAGGTCTGTCAGCATCCCATCCATGACAGCAAAGAACTTTTCCTCTCAAACCTTCACAGTTAACAGTTTTATTTGTTCCTGGATTTTGCTATGAGAATAGGAAATCCTTGAAGCCTGAGACATGCTACTCTCCTTCAAAGCAGAACTAAAAAACTACTATGGGTGAACAAGTAGCTGGAAAAATTCCCCTGATTACATACAGTATGCTAGTATGAAGAAAGTAAAATGTTCTTTACTTCTGCTTCTTCCAGGCCTCTGGCTAACCAAATATCTTCTCCAAGACAAAGTGGCAGCAAGATGGGTATCAACTTGCAAGCAGCTTTTCAAGTATTCCACTATTCATCCAACAAAATCCATGCTGTTCTGCTCACTGATATTCTGTCTGATTTTTAAGCTTTCAATTACATTAAAAAATACTTTCAGAATCTAATACATTAAAAAAAAAGTGTTCAACAGCCTTTGCAGAGTCAAAAGATCTGCTATAAATACACTGGTCCTCGTTTTTGGAGTGAAGAGAGAGCTCCACATCCACATAAAGAAGAAACTGCATGCCAACTCTATGGATCTGGACAGAAGTGCTCCTGGATTCTCAACATTATTAATATTCTGTTTTCAAAAAAGCAAAATATAATTTTTCTGTTTTCCATGTCATGTACAAAGCTACTTGAACATTTTCTGGTTTATTGTAACAATGTCAGACATCCTAGATACTTAGGAAGAGCAAATTCCTGTAACCAGTTGCTATGCTGCAGCTATCAGGTGAGCAAGCCGTACCCCAGGATAAAGAGGTCTGAAATTTTAGAAGCTAAAAATAGTTGGCAGCTTAAAGCAAACCCAAAATTAATTGTATAAAACAGTTTTTAGTGTGTGAAGAAAAGACTGTCAATCTAGAAACATGTATTTAACTTTTGATACTGTGTTACATTCTCCAATTTTAAAGGACATGTGACCAGGCATAACTGCTAGCTTTGAGATGTAAAGCAGAAAATCATGCATAGGAAAGGTAAAAAAGTTAAAGCAGGTCTAAGGTTTGAGTTTGGCTTTTTTAAGACTCCGAATCTACCTTGAATAATTTTTCTTTAGGTCAGTGCTTCATTAAATTAAACTACTATTTTCAAAAAAACTTACATTGCTGTAAGTGTACAATTTCTGGGGTACGTAGGACAGAAACAGGACAATTCAAAGGAGTAAAACCATTAGTTTTTATTTTACAGATCACTAAGTTATTTTCAAGAATTTTGCTAACAGTATCTAGGAAAATGTATTAACAAACCTGAATTCATAATACAGTCATCTGTATTACCCTCAAAAAAGTTTTAGGGTCTACAAATGGAGTGCTGAAAGCCACTGACAGATACCCTCTGCATGGCATGTGATACATCAACATTTGGACTAATACCCAGCTGGGGAAATTAATCTGAAAAGCACTGAACATTGTAGAAGAGATAAGAGCAGACTCAGCATATAAAAATAACTCAGCATAGATTACATGAAAGACATAATCAGAAGTTAAGCAGGGAAGATGACTGCACAGCTGAGGGGAAAATAATGGCTCCTGCAAATTCGGGTTGAGGCCCTATGACACTATACTACATTTTTCACTCCTATAACCATTTGCTATTTTTTCATGGGACTTTTGTCTCATTCCACATACAAGACAGGCAATGCTCCTCCACTAAGCAGGTAGGCAGATAAAACATGCAAAGGCATCACAATCAGAATGTTCAGCTCCCAGTTGACCCTAAAATTGTGTGGGGTCTACTGCTCCAGCTGGATCACTACAAACCTATGGGGCCTGACGGGATTCATCCAAGAATCCTCCAAGAGCTGGCTGATGTCATCGCAAAACCTCTCTGGATGATTTCCGAGAGGTCTCAAGAATCCAGAGAGGTCCCAGCTGGATGGAAGCTGGTGGAACACTGTCCCAGTTTTGACGAAGGACAAGAAGGAGGACCCCAGAAACTACAGGCCTGTTAGCCTCACTTCAGTGCTTGGTAAAATCATAGAAAGGAAGTATTGAAAAACACCTGAAGGACAACGCAGTCATTGGTCACAGCCAGCATGGCCTCGTGAAGGGAAAGTCCTGCTTGTTGAACCTGATTTCTTTCCACAAGAGGATAACCCACTGAGCTGATCTAGGAAAGCCAGTAGGTGTAACCTTTTTGGACTTCAGCAAAGCTTTCAATACTCAGTCACAATATCCTTACAGACAAAGCATCCACCTCACAGCACGACAGCCCCGTCACATGATGGGTGAGCAAGTGGATCGTGGGATAGGCATGAAGAGTTACACTGAATGAGGTGACATCAGGCTGGTGTCATTAGTGGGGGTCCACAGGGATCCATCCTCAGACCAGCTCCCTTCAACAGCTTCATTAAAGATTCAAAGGAATACTGAATAAGTTTGCCATTGACACTAAATTGGGAGGAGCTGTCAACTCCCTCAGGGACAGAGAGGCCCTGCAGAGAAGCCACTGCAAATTAGAGGTCTGAGCAATTGCCAACTATATGAAGTTCAACAAGGGAAAGTGCAGCATTCTGCACCTGGGATGGAGCAAACCTAGATGCATGGATAGACTGGGGAATGAGAGGCTGGAGAGCTGTGCCATGGAAAGGGACCTGGGGGTCCTGTCCATGGCAAGGTGAACATGAGCCAGCAGTGCCCTGGCAGCCAGGAGGGCCAGCTGGGTCCTGGGGGACATCAGGCACAGCTGGGCAAGGGAGGGGATTGTCCTGCTCTGCTCTGCACTGGGGCGGCTTTTTCTTGGATATTACACACAGTTCTGGGTGCCACAATATAAAAAAGACATGAAGCTGTTAGGGAGTGTCCAAAGAAGGCCTCTGAGGATGGTAAAGGGTCTGGAGGGGAAGCCAGAGGAGCGGATGACGTCACTTGGTTTGTTCAGCCTGGAGAAGAGAACACTGAGGGGAGACTTCACTTGATCTTTAACACCTTCATGACGGGAAATGGAGGGGCCAGGCACCAATCTCTTCACTCTTGTGAACAGTGACAGGACTCGAGGGAAGAGCATGAAGCTGTGGTGGGAGACATTTAGGCTGGATATCAGGAAAAGGTTTCTCACCCAGAGGGTGGTTGGGTTCAGAGGGTGGGTTGGAACAGGCTCCCCAGGCAAGTGGTCACGGCACCAAGCCTGACAGAGCTCAAGAAGTGTTTGGTCAATGCTCTCAGGGAGAGACTCCTGCTAAGAGCCAACGATCCTGATAGGTCCCTTTCAACTCAACATATTTCATGATCCTATGATTCTTTGTATCCATGTACTTAAACATCTTCACAACATCACTTGGACAATAGGAAGACTAGGCTTCACTCCATAAAGTAAGATCAGATTTAAAATAAAATAAAAAGTTTTGTTGGTACACAAAACAATAATTTGTGTTCAATAATTTGGAAGTAGAAGTTTTTAAAAGTATTTATCATTTTGACAGCCACATACATGTGCAGATGAGAATTTTAAGAGTGCAGCTGTTCCTGTGAACACCAAGTGTTTTACAGAAGTGACCTGAGCAGCAGCTACACAGCCAGAGCAAGCTCTTTTCATTGACCACTTAATGAGAAACAGATGTGATAGAAAGCTATACATTACAGACCACTGTAACCACTACTGTTCCAGGTATGCAGTGGCCATGCTTCACATTTTACATATATCTTTCCTGTAGCTGGTGACCTGGCTCATCTTTCGGATCCTGGCTGCACTGCATAACAACTGCAGTAACTCAGTGTCAAACAGGATCTCAGACTTGTACCTCTCCTTCTCAACACTGCAAGTAATGCTGGCAAATTTATTTTGTCTCTCAAGAGTTTCCAGTCAGAGACCTGAAATAACCTTGCATCAATATCTTTGAGAGATACTACTCATTAAATCCTGAAGACAGATGAGAATGAAAGCAAAAGCTTGAAGATAAAGCTTTACCTGTACAGTAGTCTCTGTTACTTTAAAACCTTCTGCAAACATTTACACTCCTCTTTTCCCAATAATCTCAGTCGATATCAGCCCTGGCAGGGAGCTACAGCCTGCTCCTTGATGCTTTCCTTAGAGCCTTCTCTTCCCCATCAGCTAGTTTCCAGGTCATGTCTTTACAGTTCCTTTACTTTAACCCACAGAATTCAAAGAGGTTAACAAAATATCAAAGTAATGTGACAGGCACACAGAATTTAATATTTGATTAAAAAATACTACACCAAGCCTTTTCTCAAGTGCACACATGACTGGGCTAATTCAGGTTTTGCAGGCAGTTTCTCCACAGTTTTTAAAACCTTTGTTGTTCTTTTATTTTTCTTTTTAGACAATATTCCAAGATTGTAGGCAGTTAATGAAATCATGCTAAAGGGACACACAGTCATGTCTGAGGTTCAGTAGCAAAATCCTGCCAAACAGAGTGGTTTATCAGCTATAGATTCAGTTTGAGAGATATTAAGGACACCTAAAAATGATCATTTTGAGGACTCCTGAAATTGTAAGATCTATTATGATTAGTAGTAAAAAAATTGTATTATTTAAATATTTAAGATGGAACACACCTTACTTACCAGATCTCTGATGAGAGCTAAATCTTAACAACTGTACACATTTATAACCTGCACTTGAGAATCCTGAATTCCAAGAGTATCCTTAGGGATACATTACTAGCCATATCAAAACTTTCTTTCCTGGCCTTAAATTCACCATTCTTTTGCAACATATAGATACCTTTTCTCAGTTAAAAAGCAAATGAAAATTCTTAATGAAACCTTACAGAACACTGTGTTCAGAACTTAAGACAAATCAGTTGCTCAAATTTCACTTCATAAACTTTGCCAAGTCACTCCACAGCAAAAAGGAACTTTTAACAGAGACATGAATCCTAAGGAAGAAACAGCACAAACTCCAGCATGAAGACTTAAGTTTTCACAAAGCAGTAAGCAAAACAACAACAACAACAAAAAAAAAAACCAAAAAAACCAAAAAAAGGAAACAAATCTTGCTTTTACAAGGTAACATGTTACCCAGATGCAGCATACATTTAATACCTATTTTAAATAATTAGTCAGATATTGGTTCTAAGATTAAATCTGAGAGTCTGGAACTGCTGTTATAAGGAAAATCTGTTAAAGCAGATGTTCAAGAATTGAAAGGAAAGGAACAGATGAGGGCAGTATAGATTTTTGTCAATTAATACTTTAGAAGATAAGGAAATACTTACAGCTATTTTTAACCACAGCTTCCTGCTGTTTTCCAGACTTACATTTAAATCAAAGTGCCACTTGCAAAGTAAAACTGCAACTCTGACAACTTTCACAAGCTGAAGCTGTTCCAAGAAAAGAAAAAAAAAAACCCAACAAAACAAAACACAAACCCAAACAGGATCCTTCTAACTCTTCTTCCCTAAGCAATCTGTGCCATATCAGCTTATGCTAGGCAGGAAGGATCCCAAGGGGTCATGTTTTCAGAACCATAATGTAAAAGAAAACACTGAAAAACAGGGGAAAGAGAGTATTGATGCTTACAGGTCAAAGAGGCACAAACAGAAAGGAAGAAATAAGTCGTGTCAAGAAAAACAAAAATTAGCAAAATTTCCAAGCAGAACAGAACAGATTAAGTTGACTAGTCATCACACTAATTAAAAATGCTCCGTATTTTCTCTAGGAAGTGCACTAAAATACATTCCTTTTCCGTTTTACAGGTGTACCTAATTTAAAACAGCATGAAACTTATAAATAGGAAAAATCAAATAATCTACTTCCTCAAGATTGTTTGTTGCTCCACTTCTAACATCCAATTCCAGCTCATGTACCATGCCAAAAATCATCTTACTACCATCAGGAAAAGTAGGGTCTTTTCGCCCAGATTCATTGAAATTGCAACCAAAAAGACAGATTTTTTTTTTTTAATATATATATATATGTGTTACAGCCTTAATAAAGAGGCAGAGAAACCCAGAAATGGAACAAGTCTAACAAATCAAAGAAGCTAGAAAGTATTTTTTATTTTCTATGTATTGGGATCTTAATGGGTTGGGGTTTTTTTCCCCTATGAGTCACAGGATGACAGCTGTACTTTCAGAATTTAGGTATTTAAAAAGCCATAATCATAAAAAAAGTACATATACACACACAAACACCCTGAATTTAAGGGGAAGAACCTAAAAATCAGAGCAGTGAAATGCTAAACTAGTTTTACACATAGTGAAACTTGGGTAAAAGCAAGTGTAATTCCAATAAAGGCATACAGAATCAACCACATCAAATGCCTTTCGACTACTGCTATGTACTATTGGTAAAAACCAAAACTACACTAATGACAATTCTAAAATAAAAAGTTAAACATGGAAATTAACTTTCATAGAGTAGCATTAATACAGAAAATTAAAATCTTTGCAATCATCTACATATTCAGTGCTTAAGTCATTGAGAATGTTTTAAGTGTATTTCATGGTAGCTGTTTCCTGTTTACACAGCTCAAACTCCAAGCATCACTGCCTATTTTAACACACTAAACAAAACAATTATGAAGTGTGTGACAGTTCAGGTAGAAATATTGGTTGATAGCCATTAAAAACTAAGCAAGCAGCATCTCAGATAATTTACTACTATACAAAATAGATGTCATTACTATTGGCTTGTCACTGCAAAATTACTCCCTATAGGCAAAACCCAACAATTTTTAAAAAAGCAGAGTAAAATAAAAAGGAAGAAAACCCCAGAAGATCTAAACAGAAAGGCAATGCACTTACAGAGCAATGATGAGAAAACTTCGTAGAGTAACATAATGGGGCATACTAGATCACAAAGACATTCTACAGAGCATATATATAAAATCTTGTTTGACTTTTATTGTATTCAGACATTTTGATTTGGGAAGTTACTGGAGTCACTGAGCCACACTGCTAATTGTGGACAGTTTGCTGTTCTTTTTTCACAATGTTCCCTTAGCATCTGCAGTTAGCAAGCATCTTTTACATTTTTCTCCATTTATGCTTCAAAACCAAACAGCTCATCTGTCAGAGATGAACAACAAATCAAGTAATTGTCAGGGTTTGGAGGCTGGAAGATGAATTATGAGGCGATGCCAAGCAGAGCAGCACTGCCAACACCCACTGATCCTTGAAGGTGTCCAAGGAGATGGTGGATGATACCCAGTGGTGCTCTGCCCAGAAATGTCAGTCTAGGAAGACTTGCCTAAGATGGAAAATTGCAATGCTCAACTTCTGCAGCAGGTGGGATAGACAAGCAGCATGGGATCCACCAAGGCTACTTAAATCTAGTTCATGGGCTGTCTAGTACATGGCATGGTAAAGGGATCTTCTGGCTTGTGTGCAGGATGGGGATTGTGCTGCAGCTTCTCAGCAAGGTTTCTCCTCACTTTCTGAATGACCAAGACGGATCCAATTGTGTTGAGAAGCTTTCAGGTTCTAAGGTGGTTTGCTGAAAGACTGGCAGCTCAGAATAGTTTTGGAAAAGATCTTTTGGTATGAAGGTAAGGAGCTATTGGTCATCTTGGAGCCCTCAAACATGAAGAAGGAAAGCCCACACCACAATGCTCCATGCAGAAAAAGCCTCCATCACAAAAGGAATCTCTGTGGAACCTGAAAGTAGAAGGTATGAACACACCCTCCACCCAAAGAGACCTCAAAAACTATACAGAGAACCAGTGAAGGACACTCCTTAGCCAGATCCTCAGTCTGATTCAGGCCACAGAGTCCTTATAATCAGATTTGATGATTCCGTTGCAGAAACGGTTGCAGGCAACAGATTTGACGCATAATTTCTATCTTAAAAGACACTAAAATCTGAGTCCTTGACCAGACTTTACTAGTTTGGCTCTGGTGGAACTGCACACAGTAAGGGTGGGAGAGCAAAAGGACAGCTGTGATCAAGAGGCAGAAGAGAGGCTTTAATTACCTTGTCATCATGGTTAAGGGATAACTCCTTTTTCTAACAGTGCAGCAAGGAAGCAAGACATTTATTTTTGTTCCACGAGAGCTGTTTAAAATTATGCAGGCTAGAATGAAATTTAAAGATTGCTCAACATTCAAGTTGCTATTAGAACACTTTGTTTTCACTTTCTTATAAAAAGTAACATCAGCCAACTTTGTTAAAAGTTTTGACATATTGTCTAATTTGAGGAAAATACTCAACATGGAGCTCATTGTCTTAAAATAGCTAAAATCATTTCAAGAAACCTGGATACGAAAAATATTTTAAAACCTGAGCAAAATACATATGCTGAAGCCTCATCTTTGAGCATGGTGGAACCTGTACATTTAGTAGGAGGAGCCTGATATGTTTAACATTGTGCAATTTACAGGACAGGAATTGGCATTTTACTGTTTTCATCCCCTAGAACCAGCCTAAAATACATCTCCAAAGCACTGTGGGAATAAGAAATTTGTACATACTAATGACAATAAAAAAAGTTGAGATCCACAACACCACATAGCAAGTCTCAGTAGGTCTTTTCAACTTTACCAGCTAAGCTGCCTAAAAACTGTGGACACCCTCAATATTCCCAGAGGTCTCTATGATCCATTTTCCCCAGAGTAAAAGCTTGCAAGTTACAGCACCCAAACTGTTTTATGCAGTGTATAGACACAGCCCCAACAACTGAGTATCTTTTGTGCACTGACATTATCTGGAAGAATACTGCCACAGCAGCACTGGAAAAAGTTTGGGAATTTTACCAAGAAAGTTTTGCAATCTTTCTTTCACAACCATGACTTCAAGGATGAAGTTGGTCTTTTCAAAAATGAATTTTCCCCACAGTTTTAGCTCTTTGATTAGGTAAGCACTGAAAATACAATCCAGAAGCCAGAAAGTTTCTCCTAAGCTTTCAACTACTCTGTGCTGACACCTAGGCAACATAGAAAGGAAAATGTGATTAGAATGCAAAGGGCATGAATGAAGTGAGGAAAAGGAAAAAAAGCAGATTGTAGCAGATGTGGTGAGTGGGAAGCTGCAGGAAACTGGCAAGGCAGGATTTGAGCCTACTTGGCAAGAACAGTGGGAACTGGAGGGAGGGTCAATGGAAAACCAAATCATGGAATACAAGCAATTGACTAAGAGACAATAAGAAAAATGGCAGGTGAAGGACTAACAAGCAGTTGGGTGAAGAGTGAGAAGGAGGATGCTGAGAAAGTGGGAAAATTGGGAACCGAGAGAAAGGCACAAGCAGGGACAATCACAGAGCTGGGAAACTGGGAATGCAAAGGAGGGGACATAGAGACAGCACTACAGGTGCTGAGAGGCAGTGGGAAGAAGACACATTCATGTAGCTATTTTCCATTTATTCTGATAGACATCGGTGAGATAGGGGCACAAGAAGACAGAACAGAGTAAAAAGAGAAAAATTAGAAAGAGGTCCAAGGAAGGAAATAAAGAATGGTAGTCAGAAAAAAGGGAGAAGGGAACCAGGTATGCTTCCATGAAGACATTGGCACAGACTGAATGAAGAGAGTGTGATTGACACAGGACCTCTGAATAATGCAGTTAGGTATCATGAACAAGAGTGAGACAAACATCCAAAGATGGAGCAGGGAGGAGTAGGGGGTATGAAAGCAAGTTGGGAAAGAGAAATTTGCATGCTCAGAGCTGCAGAAAAAGGAGAAGTTTCTGTGCTTTTAGGAACGTTTTCAAGTGGAATTCCTAATTCCTAACTGTTATCAGTCTTCTCTCTTGGCAAAGGTTATACAGCTTGCTAGCAAAGCATGCTTTCGCCTATTCTACAGCAGTCAGTGGAACCAGCAGCAACAGCCCAGGCCACACGACTTCGTGGGGAATTCAAGAGTTCACAACTTGCTGATCAACTGCATACAGGCTGACAGAATGAAAGTGCAAAGATTCAGGTTGTTAAACTCCACTTTTCCCACCTCACGTGAAAACAAACTCATATAAAACCATTATTTATGCGGCCCTTCCCAACAAAACTGTATTACCCTCAGTGTAAAGGATGCATCTCCACTGGGAAAGAATGAGGAACTGTCAGTGACTGTTGCGTCTTTGGTTCATTTACTGCAAAACTTGCAAAGTTGTGAATGATACCAGGATTGCAGCAAGACAGTCTCTTGCTGATATAACCATATGCTATTCCAGTCTTTGTTATAGATCCTCTATTGACACCAAGCAGGTAATTCAGACCAAATTTATTTAAACCTCATTAATTATGCAACTTTCTCATTTTTTTTCAGATATCCATCTGAATTTTCTTCTAAAACAAACAGCTACTAAATAATCAGCTGCAGTTATGCTAGCAGGAGCTATTCTTGGTATTGCATAAGTTAAGAAGGTTTAAGCATTGAAGTATTTCAGAATGTAAAAAAGTCACCCAAAACTGATGGAAAACCTTCCCTTTACAATTGCACCTCAAAGCAGCATTGTGAAAGGAGACAGTTGTGGAGTATTACAAATACCTATTAAGAAATAATTTCTATTTCTGAATAGTGTTGAACATTACACTGCAAGATTCAAAGCAATACATGGAACAATAAGGTGGAAAACTGCTGTAAGTTTTCATTAAATATATACCCCACATCTGCACTGGAACCAGAGTTATATGGAAAAAATGCAAGTTATCAGGAACCTAAAAGCAATTCCCCATACACATACACACATTCAGTGAAGAATCTGCATTTGGAGGGAAAAGATAGAGCAGAAAAGTAGTGAGATACAAATTAACTATGTAGCTTCCCATTTTTTAACCTCTGAGTGTTCGCTTACAACAATAAAGTTAAAGCTGTTTGAGACATAAGAGCACACAAATCAAGGACAGGAATTGAAAGGGGTCTCGCTTCCATCGTTCTTTCATTTTTTTAAATAGAACAAGGCTTCCAAATGCTAGACTACAGTCTCCAGGTACTCCACTTGCTGTCACGCTTCTTTCAAAGCAAATTACATTTGACAAGATTCGGATATCAACAATTAATTAAACTCAAAGTGGTATATTATGTTCACAGCCCACTTAAAGCAATGAAAGCTTCTTTTGCTGCTAGAGTTTAACAAGTAAAATTATCAGGCAAAACCCAGCAGTTTTTAAAAACAATCCTTTTCTGGTCAGACATAAGCATTTGTTTCTCAGTCAGAATATCCACAGAACTACCAAAAGCCAAGAAGAAATGAATATTACACAGGGAACTCTTCTACACTGGAAATAAAGAACAGGTGATGGTGACTCACTTTATATGCATATCAATGGCATGACTAAGGATGAATTTCTTTGCAAAATATAGTAGCCCTTTGTCCAAAATAAACTTCAAAACCTGTCAGAGAATAAATATAAATTAACAGAATTGCTGACATATTTTCTCCTTTTTTACATACACATGCATCCTCTTGAGCTCAAAGGAAAAGCTTGTCTTAAAGGTCTGAACTAAGATAAAAAAGAAACCCAGAGAAAGACTGGAATCCAACACATATTGCGTAGTTAAAGTGGGTGTGTTTCACTTGAAAGAAAAAATTCCATTCCTGCAGTTGAAGACCAAACAGAGAATATAATTCAAAAAAAGTCTTCCCATGAACAGGGAATGTTGCAGAATGGTATGTCTTGTCTTGAAAAAGAAGAAATTTATAGCAACTAGATGGACTCTCTGGAGTCTGCTGCACTCTGATTCAGATGGAGAGTTGCTAAAAAACCACTGTTCCCATTTTTAATGTTATATGTAGTCTCAGGGGGAAAATTTGATTTGACAGTGAATTAACCTGTTCTTTTGGTTCTTCTTACAAGAGAAGTAATTCTATGGTAGCAGCAACCATGTAAAGCAACTATATTGCAGGATTTTTCTTCCTCCTTGCATTACACTTGCCCCTTGGGTTGTAATTTTTCCTTTTATTGTTCTTTCCTGTTCTGCACTGGTTTTTGTATCATATTCATTTTAAATTGGATTATGCTGGCTACAGACTAGATGAAATGTTGTTGACATTTTCTCTTTACGTAATTTAGTAAATATGATAATCTGATACATAATGAACTATAAAAACCTTTTCAGTGTGCCCGTATGGCAGTTTTGGTTTCGTTAATGGTGTGTTATGGTATTGATTTCCTTGGAGATAGAAACCAATCACAACTGCAGTAACCAGGACCATTTGCCTCAAATAAATGCTTTAAATAAAAATCAAAACTCTAAGAGAAGTCAGGAGCATTGCTACCAGAATATCTGCCATGTTTCATTCTCTCCAATTCTTTCTATGCTTACAAAGTTTTCCTTAAGATGGGGAACAGCTACACAATTTACATCAGTTGATTTTGTACTTTTAAAAAATGGATTTTACATACTTGATCTCACAATCAGCTGGTAAAATACGTTAATATTTCGTTCCAAAACATGGAGTAAAATACAGCTTAAATGAAATGGCAATTTCATCTAAGCCCAACTGTTTTCTAATTCTGCTTTCTACTTTTATCTGCATCTATAGTCTATTTGCCATTTCAAATATTCATATTGTCATTCCATCTCTTTTGAACAGTGATTCTATTTCTCATAAACTTCTTGCTTAAAACACTGCCTAATTTTTAAGAAGAAAAAACCCCCATAGTTTACACAGTACTAGGTTTAATATCTATTTTCTTGTTCTAGCTGCTACAGCACAATTCCTTTTATTGCATGAATTTCTGTAGAAAAATTTTATAAATTGTGTTAAGATTTTAATCTCTCTGAAAGATGAGACAACTGTCTGTTCTTTTGACACCTGTATTAGGAATCACAGACCAGATACCTGTCCTTTATCACAGGTCAAGTACTCTGCTTCAGTATTAGAGTTTTTAGAACACTGAATTTCATTTTGTCCCTTTTGCTATTCTGGCATGAAATCTCTCTGCACTTCCATGTCACCTTGTTTCCATGACTCTGAATAACTTCACATCATTTGCAAAGTTACTCTTGTTCTCCACACCCTTTTCCTGATAATTTACTGAACAGCAGAAGTTTTCTGCATTTGTGTGAGTACCCTATTTTATCACCACTCCCTTTTTCTGGTACCCTCAATTTTAAATTAATTTCTCTGTCTGAAGGACTTAAGAACCTTTCACAAGGGTTTTGGCTAACCACATTAACTGCGTATTCCTCTTGTCCACATACCCTGAGACTCCCAGAGAAATCAGGAGTGTGAAACCTGCAGGTCTGGAACTCCCTGGACTCATCCCTGAGCTGTTCCCTCCTTCCCAACTGCCCCAATGCTGAAGCAGTTCTGAGCAATGAATGTATTGAATGCCACAGACTGCTCAGTAATTTCATTCTCATGTCATCCATAAGGAAGCCCACATGTTACCTAGGGGGCTGCTCACTTCCCCCACCTCCAAACTCTTAACAACCCGTTTCAAGGCAGTTTCCTTTTGCAAGAGAGCAGAGCTGGACTGAAGTGAACTTGTCCGACCTCCTGTGCTGTGAATGACCTTACCTAAAGGCATCGCTTTTTTGTTCCGTGACCTTATTTTCTTCAAGTGCCACTTCCATAAATTAATCAGTTTCTAGTATTACAGAAAGCTTCTTGTTTCAGATGCGTGAGGAAACAGGCTTTAGTAGTTTTCAGGCACCTTGTAAATTGTTCCCCAGACTCTTGGTTTGGCCCTCTCTAGTGTTTCTGGATTTAGCCTACTAGAACCTAATATACTTCCTGTTCCAAATGCTGGGCACCATTTGAACTTTATGAGGAAAGGTTATTTTCCTCTTTTAGTACTTCCATTTACTGCACCATCTAATCACACAAACTCTCTTGATCTTTCACACAAGTCAACCGCTTGCAGGTTATGTGGTGATTTCAAGGCTTCAAGAAAAATCACACCACTCTGGGCTGCCCCTTTCAATTTCTTTTTAGTTTTAAGGAAACATCCCAGTTGGGGGTGGGGAAGGGCTTTCAACACACCTACAAAGGACTTGGTTTGGACAGTTGAAACATTCCTGCAGGAATGCAGTATAGCCTGATTGCTGTTAGAGTAATTTCTGAATAACAGTATTGCCAGTATCTTCATTTGGGTTCAGTACGTCATTTAGGACAAGCCAAAAATCACTTTCCCTTGCAAGCTCTCCAACAATCTGTCTGTGATATTTCTGCTGTCTAAGGAAAGTGTCATACTGTGTACTGGGATACTGGCAACTTCTTGCACAAATTTATCACCTTCTTTAAAAGGAAGACCAAGCATTTCTTCGGTCTTTCTGGACTCTGCCAGTCTTGTAGTGTAATTTAAAAGGCAGCTCCAGAGCCTTCAAATCATATTATCTGTGAATACAATCACTGTGGGCAATGATTTTATTGTGACCTTGAGGGGACAACAAAGTTCAGCTGGGGACGATGTGATTGTGCATATGTGCATTTATTTGCATATTAATACCAGAGTACAAGGGCAGCCTGAACGAAAGCTGTATCACCCCCCTTCAGCAATCACAGCTTTTATTTTTGCACTTCTGCAGCTCACTTACGTGCTGCATTCTCCACTGCAAGTACCTAATTAAATACATTATAATTTTTCCCCATTGTACACTGTGCTATAAGATACTTTGGTTTGTGAGAACTCAACGATGTTTACAACCAAATGAAACGCTCCTTCTGAAAACAAATTCATTTGGGTTAAGTTTGGGCATTAACAAGATTAGTTTGTTCTTTAATAGAAGCACAGACGATTTAAGAATATGAGATGTATTAATGATGCATTTTTTTTTTATTTTAAAATCATATCTTCTACTGACATATGCAACTAAAATTTCATATTAGAAATATCTGTGGGAATGTCCATCTCCATTCAATGCTCTCCAGGTATTGACTAATGGGAAATAACAATGACTGAAACTGAATTTTTGGTTCCTTATACCATCAACACTTGTATCATCAGATACATAACTAAGATTTCAAGATCAATACATTGCAAACATGTTTAACCTGAATCCTGCAAGTATCAGGCTGTACTGTTAAAAGAAGTATAAGGTCATGTCACCTAAGAGAGATGACACACAAGTCTCTGTGTACACAAAGTTCTCAAGGGACAGCGTTATAGAAAAAAAACTCTTAGCAAGAGTCATAAGCCATAAAACAAGAATCAGTTTCATGCATTTCAGTAGTGCTCACTGAGATGAAACTGTAACTACAATAGCACCCCAGCCCTTCTTAAAGAAGTTCAAAGAGTAATTAAAAATATTTATTATCTACTGTTATGTTTACGGAATTCTGTTTTCAGTCTTTTTCACATGCATTTAATAATTTCCTTTGGTTTCCTCATGCCATGATGCAAATTGTGAAGGGATTACTGGCATTCCAAAAGTGAAAGCAAAACAACCCTACTCAAATCAAAGCAATCGTAAGTAAAATTGACAATTAAAGACATTCACAGCCAAGTCTTGACATTTATTATACATCAAAGGTAATATATATACAAATATTTTGACAGGATATCTTGAAGCCGAAGAAACTCTGAATTTTACATTTTCAAATAATCTGAATCAAGGCTTGAATACTGAACTCTCAGGTGAAGATTTTCAGTAGCTGCTTGAATGTATAAATATGAAGAACTATAATGTATTCATTAAACCCCATAATCCTTATCAGAACTACTATTCATCAATCCATTTTAGCAGCAGGATACATTTACCATGAAGAAAACTTCAATAGAATTTCCAGATTAAGGAAAAATGCTTTCTCAATTACCTGGTAAACAAGTTAGGAAAACATTATTTTATCAGATTTTCCAAGCAGCCTTGGTAGCACCAAGGTGCATTGCTATTTTCCCTCCCACTTCTGAAATGCATATTTTCATTTAGAGTATTTCTAAATTTCTTACTTATTAAAAGAGAAATCCATTAGATTTAAAGCTAAGTCACTGAATAAGCAAGCCGATTCACTCAATGAAACACTGGTAATTATATCAGCATATCAGTTTCAAAAGAAATTATAGACGGTCTCCAGTCAAGAAAATTGGAGAGTAGCTTTAGAGACCAAAAAAAGTCTTAAAAAAAATATCTGAAAGTCAATCAAAGTACACCTATTCTGTTGTATGTCTTTAATTGCATTGCTGTAGAAGAAACTCACCACTAATGGATCTTTTTCTTTTCCTACCAGGATACAGATTTTTTTCATTTTTGACTAATGCTTTAACCTAAGTTTATCATGCTTTTTTCAAACTCAACATGCAAAGTTTCATCAGCTACTGCAAGAAACAGAGGCTGCCAAAGCTGGTTCACTAGAAATGACCAAGCATCAGCATGGATAAAGCAGTTGCAGAGCACAGAGCAGTGGGTGCCCTGCTGTGACCCACCAAAGCAGTTATCACACCAAGAGGACAGCAGACAAGCTTTGGCCACGTCCAAGGACTTGACACAAGTCCCACACAAAATCATCCTGTGGTCTTCCTGCAAGATCCCAGCTCTGAGGTTTTGAATGTAGGCCATGGGACATTTGATATAGAACTAAGAATAGGTGAAACTATTTATTACACACACTCTCAAAAACCAAACCACAGAAAACTCAGACCCATAAAAACTACAAAATTGTACCTACTCCTGAACACAAGAGGGTTAGTTAGAGCCTGTAGATCAGGACAGAAGACTGAAAGAATGTTGTTAATTTATGATGGGCTCAAGTGTAGAATTTAGCACGGTTACAAAATTGACAAGAATACAAACTGAATTTTAACAGACAGGAGTAAACACTACAGGCAGCTTACGATAACTTCACTCTCTTTCAGGGACCAAGTAACCAGGATACAATGGAGATGTAGGACAAAAGCTAAAATTTTTCTATTGACTAAAAGCCAGAAGAACTCCTCTTACTCACAGATAGGCAATAAATATGAATTTTGAATAATTCCTTCTGAGTAAGATAGCATGACCATTCTCTAGTGCCTTTCTTTTTTAAATATAAAATATCTTAACTAGTTTGGGACTAAACCTTTGCTCATGCAGAGGTTCTTATTCAAAGATGTTTTAAACATCTCCTTGAAGTTTTTGTCTCCAAGTCCAGAGTAACAGTTGGACTGTTACTTGTAAGTTGCTTTAAATTCAACTTTTTTTAAAAACTTAAAATATACCTTTACTATCTATTCTTCCTCCCGATTTACATTTCACTTTCATTTACTAGTCACAGTAATTGCATACAGTCATGTAATCAGAAAATTATTGTAATGTATGCCTCAGCTGTTTTGTACTGTTCTTTACTACTCATAGTGCATGTTTTGATACCTCCATTTAACCATTTAAATACAGACACATTTATTAATGCTTCTTTACCTACTGCCATGGACACCTATTCTATTTGATAGTGGTTTCTTGAGTGATGTTGGTGCCGATCTAAAAAGCTGGAAGTCTTCAACTGGTCACAGCTTTGCAAAATTACTTTCCATCTCTAATATGAAAGCATGAAGGAAATAAAAACAGTGGGGTTAGAATCTAAATTTTTAGTTCTCAGGGTTTCCTCTAAATCAATTCAAAGGAGGAGGAGAATACATGATCCTTTTTCAGGGTCTGGGGGTTTTCCCTTTCAACTTGCATAGGAAGAATACAGATAACTCAGAGTATCAAAAGCAGTAACCAGACATTTTATAAAGCCATTTCATAAAGATTTAAAAATAAGTTAATAATAGAACTGCATTTTGCAACCAGAGGTTAGGAATGCTTTCAGAAAGGGCACAGGAGGGAGGGGAAAGAGTAGGAAATAAAATAATAAAAGCTTTTTTAAAAATGCATTTGGCTGAGGAGACCAAAAAATAATTTAGATACTACAGTGGCATCTGCATCTTCTTAAGTGTATAACAGGATTTTTGAAAAGTTAGCATTCTTTACCTATAAAGTATGTTAAGTCCCTTCTTCTACCTGACCTTTCTGATTTCTATAAAAATGCCTTATTTAACTTGCTAAAGCCCCTGCAGAAGTGTCCATGTTGGGGAAGTATGTAGGTCACAGAACATACCAATGTGTAACTTCAGTACACTGAAGAACCTGAAGTACTACTTTTTCTTTACTTGCCTTAAATAATAAAATAATAAAATAATTTAATAATAAAAAATGTAGGACAATACTTAATTAGAATAAAATCTGTTTGCACATTACACACAAGTATTGACAAGTAAAATATGAGTACTCTGCACACACAAGCTTTTCTTCTAATGAACTATTTATCTGGTATCTAACACAAACCAAGCTGAACTCACAGGAAAACCAGAATAAACACTGTATTTTAAAGCAAATGGCATCTACAGAAAGCTCCAAATCTGCAATATTTACAAGCAGCCACTTGCTGCTGAAACAAGGGCATGAGTTATAATATGGCAATTACTACTCGTGACAGTAGAATATCTGCCTTCATAAGGCACATTAATGTTAGTTATTGGCCTCAACAGCTTAGCACTTGAACTTGTATTACCCAATACCATGTGCATTTCCAGCAGGCTGAACTCTCACAAGAAATAAGAAGATATTTTACTTTTATTTTTCAATATGAAATCTCAGCCAAGATGTGATGAGCTAGAATGCTTCTTCAATGTGACTCTTACAGTTTATTCAATTACCTAGAATAAATATCTGCTTAAAGAATCTGCCTTACTTAATAAATCTCATTGCTGCTTAAGTTTGTAATTCCCTGTTCTTGAACATTTTACACTGCTCACATACTCAAAACTGTAAAACAGTCCCATCACTGAAATTCTCAAAGTAATAACCAGCACAAAAGATCCCAACTACCAGACTATATTAACAGAGGAAAGAAGCATTCACCTTAAGCCACATACTAGTTATAAAAAGAAACCAGACAAATCTTAAACAAAAAAAAGTTACTCTGCATGCAATTAAAAGGGCCAACATGAGAAAGAGATGGACAAGGGTGACAGTGGAGCCCCCAGAAAGCAGACTCCAATACACATACAAGAACATACAATGCCAAAGCTTGTTGTCTCTGCATAGGTTGAGGGAAGACTTGCATAAATATTTCTGTACAATTCTCCAGGTCAAGACAGTACAACTGACAGTACAACTGCTCTTCGAAACACCATGAAACTTTCTGAAGAATCAGAATTGAACTTTTAAGCACCTTAAAACAAGGAACAACTCATATCCAAACCAAATGAAAAAATGTAAATCTGAAAGTAAGCTACAAAGTGATTAAGATCACTGCATACAAGTAGCTGTTGACTAACAAATTCCCAAAAGCCACATAAATACCAACTGACTCTTGCAAGCAAAGATCAGCATGTGAACACTCTACAGTTCTGAAACTGAACAAAAGATGTAAGTTCTCTCTCCTCCTGCCCTGTAGCCTGTACTTCACTAATGATTGAGGATGAACAGAAAGACGATGGCATTTGAAGCTTAAACACACTGGTTGCATAAAAAGTAAAGCCTGGGCATTATTAAGTAGTGTCTAGTCAAAACTGGTATTCCCTTACAAGACATTACAGATGAAGCAACTAAAAGAAACAAGAAGTAATTAAAAAAAAATTCACACTGACAGTTTGGAGCAAAAAGATCTCCTCTGACTGACAAGTTTATGATCTCCGAGAAGCCAATCCAAGCAAAATCAGAGCACTCTCAATCAGAAAACAGGGAAGAAAGGTATTTACACTGCTTGCTCACAGCCCTATCCCATCCTGTCCCCCCACATCTTTTAGCTAATTGACACATGCAGCCTTCTGGCAATTCTGTTTATTACATTTGAACATGAGCTTTATAAATTTCAAAGCTTCTTGTGTTCAGTATTATCACTCTATCCATGCACCAAAACTTAGCAGAATGCTCATCTGGGCTTTTTTACCTCTTCAGTGTAGCAGTAGAAAACTAGGAGACAAAACAGAACATGTGAGCCCATAATTTAGAAGTTACACACGTTCTCTGAAACACAACCTGTGCTGAAACAGGTGTATCACTCCTCCTCAGACATTTATGAAATAACTGTTTCTGTCTATACAGTCAGAGCCAACTGAATGTCTAAGACTTTTAAAGAAAGCTTTATGGCTTAATGTTAAATAGGAGAAGGTCCATGGAGCTCATGGACTAGGGCACTGCTGCCACTGACATGCTGTCCCCTAGCCCAGAAACATTGACTTGGAGTGGGAAGATGTAGCTTGAACACCACAAATAGAAGAAAAGAGGAGGAAGAAATTTTAGGACTTGTAACATCTAACAAGAATCCTGCTCTTCTTTTGGATTATTTTCCTTAGCCAAATCATCCCAAATTTTCATCTGAGATTACCTTGGTTCCAAGCCTTTTAGAAACACATAAAACTACTAATTTAGGATGTCAGAGGTGGGAGGAAAGGAAAGCCCTCAACAGCAACGTGAACATGAAAAAACCTTGTGGAATTATGGTTTTAAATATAGCCTGTTCAATTTACTTATTGGTTTCAAGTCTTCAATATGTAGTATGAAGAGCCATTAGGGCCACGGAACATGGAAGTTTATCTATCTTTCTGACCCACTCCTGTGTAACTTTGCATTACATAATGGCACAAGGGCAACAAAAGGAGTCAAGCCCTCTCTTTGACAAGGACTCTAGCTCATTTTGTATTTGTTAACAGGCTCAATAAATATTTGAAACAGGACTAGAAAACTATGCTAACAGTCTGACATTCTTCCCCACCCTTTTGTCCCTCCCAAACAGAGGAGATTGGCAGGGGTTATTGTTGCTCTGCACAGCAGAGTAGTAGGAATTAATGCCATCATCGTGCTGGACATGGAACAACTTCATTTTCACACTTTTTAACATCAGTGTAACACCAGCATTGCAGAGTCTCTTTCCTTAGCATACAAAACTTAAGCCAAATATTCTCATTTATTACCATTATTATGTTTATTTTCAACTGAACCATTAAAGCCACAGATACACAACATAAACTTTTGCCTCTCTCTTAACAATGAATTTAGAATATACTTAACTTTCTGCTTGGTTACACATGTTAAGTATTTCCACATGCCAAACACGAATGCAATAACTGCATCCAAGCCTGTTCCATAGAGGAATGACTGGTTTGCTGCAAGTGTTCACAAGCTCAACTGAAAATGTGTAAAACCCACTGTGTTGGTGGCTGTCTGAGATCATCTAGAGCAACAAATGTTCAACCTGTACATTGGATCCATTCCCAGCCATTGACAACCAATTATAAACAAAATTCCACATGCAGAAATACATCAACCTTCTCCTGCAGAAGTCCCACAGCAACAGGCAGATTATAAAGCAAAACCCATGAGCTCCTATCCCAGGCTGTGCAGGAAACATGAAGCAGCAATTTTTATTAGCACCAACACTTGCACACATCTTGCAGGAGCAGGGCCCCTCTCAGTAGTTCAAAGGATGTTCTATAACTTGTTCAGCAACTGAAATTTGTCCAGCTTCCATTCCTTCTTCCTGCTGCTGTTCTACACATTGACAAGGAAGATGAAAGCAAAAAAAGGGAGCTAGTAGAAGGGATGGTAGTTTACACTGAGAAATGCAATGCATACTAAAAGGATGTTTTAAAAACCCTCATAGTACCAAACTGACAGTGACATAGTGCAAACTTACATCAGTAATCCAGAGCACTATTCAGCTATAGTGTTCAACTGTGTTTCATAATGAGAGAGATGTTTATGGAAGTCAGAATACAATGCTTTTATCTGGCCCAGTAGCTTTACATTTTACACACTATGGGTACTAGCAGCAGACTGAAGAGAAAAACTGCAAGCACCTTTTCCTTCTTTAAATGTTCTTCTAAATCTGTTTTGTTTTGTGCAGCTGCTAATTTGTAAGTAGACAGTACCTGAAAACGTTACAAGTGAGCAATGATTTAGTTGAAAGAAGCACAAACATATGGATGGGTAATTACTATAGAGACAGCTGACGAGTAAAAAGGGAAAACTACTTAAAATTTGTAAGAACAAAAACTCCCACCAAAACCAACATCCCTCAATCTTACCACAGGAGTACCTTCACAAGGTATGGGACTGCAAGCTATTATATTAACATTAAACATTTGCAAAGCTTGAGTATCTACTCCATGCTGTGTTTTATCATCCATCCATCTTCTCCACTGAAAACAAAACATGTAGAATTTAAGGCTTAGTCAAACTGCAACTGTTTATGTTTTCCTATTACAGTGGGAGTTAAGTCATGCTTTTTTACAAGTAGTTTTGAATAATTTCAACCTGTTCTCCAGTCAATTAAGAGAAGTGCAGCAGCAGTTAAGTTACTTGTGTACAATAAGTAGAAGTGCTCAGGAAGGATACTAAAATACCTGTTCTACATTTCTTTTTAAGTTTTTCCTTGAAACATAAACACTTAAGTTCTAGCTCACAATACTTTCTTCAGGAACTGTTTGCAGCTGTTGAGATGAATAAATGCTTCTACACTTCTCTCTGCATGGACAACTGCCTTTTTAAGAGATAAAGTTCCTACAGCAGGCTAAAGGGGACACTGTTTTCATCATGATGCTCTTAACTTTAAATGACTGCAAGACACCTAAGAGTAGAACTCTTCAGGAGGATAAATGGAAAGACCTAAATAATTAGAGATACAAGTGTAGGTTACCTAAACCAAGATGCCTAGGTAGATGATGAAAGACAACAGGCAGTCCATATATAAGCCTGTACTAAAATACTTCTCCCTGTCTCCCAAACATGAACAGCTTTTCAAATAGTGGAGCGTGCCTCTTGAAAGGGACCCAACTGAAATCAACACCTATAAAATGTATATTTAGCAATTCAACAAATTCAGAAATTTAGTCACCAACTGCCAACAAATACCATCACTTGAAGATTAAAATCATGTCCTGAATTGATTGGTATTTTGTTCTGTTAATCTCCAACTTCCCCACAAACAATTCAATTCAGTTAAATACAGAGGTGGGCACAGCAGGTTAATCACTAATGCTAATGCATTCTAACAGAAGCCTCACAGATGGCATTTGACAAATATTAACTGATATGAAGATATTTTTACAGAAACGCTCTCCTTTTCCAATCTCCAAAAACACCAAAACATCATCACAAAATTAACAAAATTTGAGATAAATATATTTCAACTTTGAAGAGAGACAAATACTGCAGTTTAAAAAAGGGGGAAAAATAGAAAGGTCAAATATCAGTCTGAATTTCAGTATCTAAATTTAAGTATTAACCTTCATTCTGCCCACTCATTCCTGCATCTCATCTAAATTAGGAGTAGAACATCACTATTTAAAATGGAACTATCAAATCCAAAACCAGTTAGTTACTTCAGCCTGCAAAACACATGCTCTTCTGTGCTAATTAAATCCTGTAAGGACCTTTACTGGCATTTACTCACAATCATATTAGTTACCACACCTCTCACTGGGAGCCCAGGACAACATAGTTACATATCAAGGCTGTGTCCGCAGAGTCCCAGTAGTGCCCCAACACCATTACACTTCTACACCTCACATTTGAAACTTCTCTCACTTTCAGTGTGGTGCAAATACACACCACTTGTCAACAGGTTTGTATGGTCACTATAAACAGAACAATTTCAGCAAATTAATGCTCTTGGACCACTGAAAGGACAAGCCAAACTAAGTGGATGCAGCATTAGTTTTGCTGGCAGGCTTTTTCCCCATCAGAATGACAGTCTTGTCAATATTGCTTAAAGTCAGGTTTGTCCTCTCTTCAAACTTTCTTCAAGGAATGTCACAAGATACAGGTCTTTAGCAGGTTTGCCCTGCAAAGTGTTGGTAGCAGGGGGGCTGCAGGGGTGGCTTCTAGGAGAAGATGCCAGAAGCTTCCCCTATGTCCAACAGAACTAATGCCAGCCCGCTCCAGGCTGAGCCTTTGCAGCAGCACCTCTGGAATAAAACATTTAAGAAGAGGGAAACTGTTTGGAATAATACCAGTGAAGAGAAGAGTGAATATGCAAGAGAAGCAACTCTGCAGACACCAAGACCAGTGGAGAAGGAGGGGGAGGAGGTGCTCCCTCCATGTGCCACAGCTGAGGTTCCCCTGCAGCCCATGGTACAGACCATGGTGAGTTGGCTGTGCCCCTGCAGGTCCACAGTGGAGCAAATATCTGCCTGCAGCCCATGGAAGAACCCACACCAGAGCAGGGGGATGCCCAAAGAAGGGCAGTGGGAAGCCCATGCTGGAGCAGACTCCTCGCAGGACCTGTGGAGAGAAGAGCCCATGCAGGAGCAGGTTTGCTGGCAGGACCTGAGACCCCACAGGAGACCCATGATAAGGGAAATTGTTTTAACTTTAGTAGGAGACCTATCTTCCCAGAACACACAGATCCTCTAATACATTAGGACATGGACTAATGTAATTAACAGACTTGTGTAATTAGTTCAGCAATCTCCTTGCCCTCTCAGAATAGGGAACATGTCTAGTTTGTCCTGCTTCCCAGTCCCACTCCCATCCTAGGTGGATAATCACTTACTCTTTCTGCTTCTTGAGTCGATCAGACAATCCCTTATATTGTAGAAACTACTACTTTGGCTGCTTTACATGCCAGAGTGCAAAAGCAAATTCCCAATCACAACTGTGAGTTCAGTGAACAGAAGACCAGCTGGTAGGAAAAAAACCATGAATTACAGTTTCAAACCATCCTTGAGTACTGTTAGCATTAACTTAATTCATGAGCTGAAGCCTTAAGGACAAGCAGAAACTGGGGAATCTCTGCAGGCATGGGTGGTAGCAGTACATCAAGGGGACACAGTTCTGCTGTGAGACTACACAGTCTCCTGCAGAAGAATTTTTCTTCCATGTACTGAAGTGCCTTAAGATGGTACTTGAAAGCTTGACAAATACAAACTATTACAGCTTAAAGAACTTACAGGATAATCTGAGTATTTCTTTTAACTTTCTGAACAACTCCACTGCCTAGCTTTCCATGACCTTTATACCTACTAAAAGCATTATAGCTGACAGATTTCACAGAGCAAGTATCTAAGGTTATGCATCATTATTATTCCAATAATTTGTCTGTTTGGGTATGCTGTCACTATTTGTCATCCTGAACAGTGTGAGATGAGGTTATTAACACAAACAGACATAGAAAGAGGTTCACACATTTCTGCATGTGCCTATTTTCATGCTACTAAAGCCAGAGCATTTCTGGATGAGGTCTCACTAGGAAGGTCTAGTTTTAAAGTCTTGACAGGTATGAATTATATATATTAACAGCACAAAAGCCTTAATTATACTGACAAAAGCTGCCTTTCAAATTTACTTTGTTCAGGAAATACTGTAATGTGTACCTTTGTAAATTATTATTTTCCTAATGTAAGATTAATTTAGAAGCATCCTCAGTTATTAATAACACTACTCCTGGTTGTGCCCCCAGTCTACAGTTGCTCACCATGAAGTGCATTACTCTGAGTTATACAGTACACCACAAAGCATCTGTAAAACACCCAGAGGAACTCACTCCAAGTCAGGATTTACTCAAACCATGAGTTGTTTTGACTTCTCATCTGAAACTACTTTCATGGATTTAGCCAATATGTTCTGATAATTTGTGTTCTGGTTATATCAGGCATCTCTAGTATCACAGTTGGACTTAATACTAGTAAAACTATCATTCAAAATCAAATTGTCTGTTTAATTTGGTGAATAACCTGGTTCAACTACTTTAGGGGGCTATTAAGTAGACAAAATAAACAAAGAATAGCCTTGGCAAAAGCCTAAAATAATTATAATCCATTTTCAAAATGGCTCTTCTTGAGGGAGAAGAGCCCTTGTTCTCAACAGCTCCAGTCCATCACAACCCTTAAAAAAAAAACAAAAAAAGTTTAATTTCTCCATCACTTTATGGCATGTTGAGTTGAACTTAACAGCATAATTACTGTGTGGAGTTAGCATTTACTCTACCACCTGGGAAGATTTAACATCTTTTGCACACATTTCCTCAAGTGGATTTAAGCTCTTACACATCCTAGAGCTTTTCTCTAAACTTTCAATGATATCCATACACTGAGAAGCAATCAGGGTAGCCTATGAAACTCTGTTTACCAAACCCAAGTTTTAACTTCTGGTCGTGTCATTTGCCTAAAGGGAACCTGAAGTCAGAAATTTAAAAAGGCATCAGGAGCTAAACTCTGCTAAGAAGTTTCTGACAGTTTCAAAAACTCTTGAAATAACCTCATTTGGTCCATACTACTCAAAAAGACCATATTAACTTTTGTTAACCCATGGAACAAGCAGTATATCCAAAACAGTGAGCTATTTATGATGACAATACCTTCAATGTGAAGAGACTCCAAAAATAGATGAAGCTCATTTGGATCAAGCTTTTGAAGAGCTCTCCATCTAATTCTAGGGAAAGTCTTTAAAGTTGGCCTTAAACAGAGACATGGAACTTCCTCAATCATATACTCCACAGCAAGAAGCTGGTGACAGCCTTTGTTTGCTAACAAAACAAACAAGTGATTCTACATTAACCTACAAAGTACTTTAGAAGACTATATAAAAATGGCAAAGAAAAAAAAAACATGAAAAACAGCAAATAATATCCTAAACATCAGATGGGTATGTTCTTGATAAATACAGAAAGCAGCTTATCATTATTGTACAGAATTTTCCATAGTAACCTAATGCCTAACAGCCATCTGCTGTAAGGGATTGCAGGTTGCTGACAATATTAAGGGGCTGCAAATGACCTAAACTGGCTCTTAGAAGTTACCTTCCAAGGCACAGTGAGTTGGAGGTTCTCTGCATAAAGCATTAGTGAAATTAGAAAAAAAAAAAAACCACAAACAAACACCCTCAAAAATGAAACCCCAAACAAAGCAAACAAACCAAAACCAAACAAATGCTCTTCATTTACCATCAAGCAACCTTAAGGCCAGTATCTATTAATGATTCAGAAGAGGGAGAGTGATTACCAGAGCTAGACAGCACCAAGAACTGAACACAACTACTCCATTTGAAGTTGATTACAGCACAGCAGTCAAAGACAGTAGCAAAACTATGAAGATGAGATCTACTTTTCCTCCATAAGGTGGATGTATATTTCCTCGTTACTAAGCTTTAGGGTAGAAAGGAAGAGCAAGCATGTAATTTGTGGGAAAACAATCAGTGTTTATTAGAAGGACACATGCCAAACCTCCAAATCCTTCAAAGAAGACAGTTCCAGCAAGGTTAAAAGCAGTCACCTGTTTCACTTTATCAGCAAATCCCTTAGCCATATTTGCACATTAGTGTAGAAAGAAAAAGAAAGGTGGAAAAATGACTAACAAAACAGTAGTGAGATTTCGTGTAGAAATACTGGTGGTTAGATAGAAAAAGCCAGGTTTTCTCTTAACTACCTTTGTTGAGCTCAACTTCTGCACCTGGTGAAGCTTCTTGAAGAGGAGTGCAACATGTGACAGGCATTCATTTCTTCAACCACATCCAGGCAATTAAAGAGAGGTTGGTTATGCTCACTTTAAAAAATGCTTATTTTTCAACACCACATATCCTTCCATACTCTGAGACAGGATGATACAAGAAAGAAACCCCCCTATCCTCCTTATGCTTTGACCATGCTTTCACGAAACTGGTATATGTTTCATCCTTCAGCATATCAGCTTTGATTGTTCAACATTAGATACACCATGAATTATCACTTTTTGACACCTAAAAACATAACTTCTACTTCATTCAGTGTAGAAATGATGTAACTTAATTAAGGATTTTCTGAGTGGTGACTACTTTCATATGTCCACACAATATAAAACCCCCTCTGCCTACAATTATTGAGTCCCCAAAGCACCTGATGGACACAGTATTATGTGACAATGGCCACCAAGAACTCTGGGAAACAAATATAAAGTCTCATTTTATACTGCCACAGAAGATGAAGCTCTTTAGTACATCTGGAACCAGCTCATCTTGAAAGGCTCAAAGCTGCTTTAACAAGTATTGAATCACTGCACATGCTACAGATTTTACATCTTGTGCAATGAAAGACAAACAAAAAGTGTATTACAATTATGTATTGAAAACATCTCTCTATTCCAAAGACTCAGTTAAACCATACTGCACGAGCAGCTTGCCTCCTAATCACTTAAAATGTTTTACACCTTCCACAGCCATGCAGAAGTTCTGACAGAAGCAATGCACCTGCATGCCTTTAATTCCCCAGCAAAGCCCATTCAACACATATACATACAGAGAACTCCCATTCTTAATACACAGGGTATCTGTTCAATATACGTGCACATGCTACCTCACATTGTGCTGAAAACAGGTGAAAGAAAAATCTCTGTTCTAGTTTTCTAATCTGTTCTAGAAAGTACAGATCCAGAATCCCAAAAGGAATATATAAGTGAAGAACAAAAATTTCTATTGGATCAAATTCTGCAGAGAAATAGAAAAACAGAAATAAACAAAGCCTCAACCAACAGAAAAAAAACGACAAAAAAAACCCAAACCAAACCAAAACCTTAAATTGTCCAAAGATGTTGTTCTCTGTCCACCAGACAAAAGTCTAAGTTTCAATGAACTTTTAGACAAATTCAGTGAGATGAAGATGCAGTTAGCATGAAAAAAAACAAAAGGTTAGTTGTTCCTGGATTGCCTATCCATGACCAACTGTGAAACTTTAAAGAACGACATTTAAGAAATGGTGGAACAAGTCAACATGTGTGAAAGTGGTTCTGAGCACATCCCATGTCCTTCAGGGGCACCACTACTCTAAAGCAAAAAAGCTTTCAATAGCAAGGAGTGAGTAGTCCTCTGTCCCACTAAAAATTTCTAACAGAAAATGGAGATAACAGTGGCAGCCAAAAAAAGCATACCAAACACCCTCACAAATCTCATTTTTTATATAAAAGTCAGAAATACTCTGGGATATTTTTTTATTATAGTCGTAAAACACTCTCTAGTTCTTGTAAATCTGTGTGAGTTTCTAAGTCTTAAGTGAGAAAAACATATACTAAAGATCATTAATTAAAGGAAAAAGTCTCACCTTCCTCAAGATGTGATGTGATCTTAATTTTACCTTTTTAGTGTGAGGATATCAGTCTTCAGAGTTTCAAACACAGTGAAGGCAAGGGAAAAAATCCCACACTTTGTAAGTTTCCTTCTATTCTTTTGGGGTAACCAAAGTAACTGGCTAATTAGCAGAAATTACCTCAGTCTAATGATATTAAAACAGTCTCACAAACGGGTTATCCTCCAGCAGCCCTTGCTGGTTTGTTTCACAGTGATACAAAAAGGATGTTACTCTCCAGGACAAATGAAGAAGCCACAGTCTGGATTTCCAGGCTTCTAGATCCTGTGTTGTTTTAGTCTTAGACACAGGCTGAGGCCTTGCACTGTTTCCTAGGAGAAAACAAAGGCTTCAACACGAAGTTTATCACAAGCTGAACACAGAGAAGGATTACAACAGTTGAAGAGGCAGAAGGAGTACAACTATCCCATATACTTAATTTTCCCATCATGATTTGTTTTGCTATACAAGGATCCTCAGTGTAATGGAAAATACAAAAGTCCTTTGTGCAGAGGGCAAGTGTAGCTGAAATAGTGCCAAAAAGACTGACATGCTTTTTGCTCCATCTGCCTGCTAATAACCATAGGAGCAATCAGCCAGCTGTCTCTGCTGTTGATCTCCAATATCCAGAAGTTCCCGAAAGACTCACAAAAGTCCTCAAACCCACAAGCAAAACCACAGCAAAGAAAATGTAAAGTCGTTTTCCAGAACAGACTGGAAGGCAGGAATCAACAGAAGTCTGCAAGAAATTCCAAGCAATTTTTTTGTTTGCTTGCTTAGGGAGGATGAGAGGGAAGTTTACCTCATGCTACAGCAGGTAACTGTCCCAGCAGTAACTCAGTGTTTGGCGAGCACTGGCAGTACTCTTACAGTGAACGAGATTCAGCATGACTACCACGACATTAAGAAAACAATACATGCAAATCACTGTTTTAAGAAGCAATCATCTAATGGACTTTTGGTAAGTGCTGCCACTTTATCAGCAAAGCCTAAACCAAACAAAAACAAAGGGTTTGGGGAGGGGGGAGATGCCCACAACAAAGAATCTACTGCCACCTTTCTCTTTTGCAATACAACAGGGCATTAAATTGGATAAAGCCTAAATAGACATAAATGTAAAGGAGATCATACAAATATATTTAGTACAACCTCTACAAAACAATATTCGTCCACATTTTTTTCATCTGCATAAATGAAAGACATACCTAGCCACTGGAGGGCTCTTAAATCTGAAGATGTACATATTGGTGCCCTACTCCAAGAATTTTTTTACTTACCTTCTTAGGACTAAGAAGAACAAACTGTGACCCTTCAGCATTTACTTAACAGTACAATTACACTTTGATCTCGAACCTATACCTTTGCTTTTAAATCCCCTGATCCCCACAAAATTTCACGTAGTTGTATAATGGTATAATGATAGGTGGAGCCTTTTCGTAATAAAGCGATAGATGAGTGATCCCAGGTGCCTGACGTTAATGAAGCTGGAATTACATCTCAAAACTTGGGAGGGAAAAAAACAATATAAATTTTTTCCAAATTTACACTCAGTTCTTGCCAGAAGATTATTTAAAAGCGAACATCAAGACAAAACCCAGTGTTTTCTTCAACCCCTCTGGTTCCTTATTTTCCAGCTGTAGTGGCTTCAGATTCTTTGCCACCCAGTTACTGGAAATGAGTTTTCTTCTTGGCAGTATGTGCCACAGTCGCGTGTTCTAACACAGGGCAGCTCAGGCTTACACACTCTGCAGTGATCAGAACTGATTCTCCAATGTTTAATATAGACAGGTAGCTTGGGAAAGCCTCAGAAGCAGCTCTATTTTAAATTATATGTTCTAAACAGCCATTGAGACAAGAAAGAAGGTGCGACATCCCTGCCATTGATACTAAAAGTAATCTGCAGGCATTCTTTAGGCAAGGAAAGAACAACATTTTTAGATAAAGAAACTGAAGGTATGTATTTTGATACTGCTCCTGAAATGTTACACGTGACTTGTAAAACTGATCAGTATAAGAAACAAAAAGACAACATACAAGTTAAAAAAAAATCCCACCAACACCACCAAAGCAAACAAAACTAAATGCTACCAACTGTGATTTCAAGTTTGGTAGTAATAATTTGTTTAGTTCTTGCTACAAATTACATTTCTTTATACCACCATATGTGATGAAAATCTCTCAGTTAAAAAACTGCCCACCTCAACCAGCAGCATTATTGAAAGTACTTTTATACTTCTGCTCTTGCTCTCTTTCCTAAGTTCTGTTTAATAATAGGGTTGTTTTGGCTTTGGTTTTCTTTTGGTGTGTTTTCTTGAAAGCTTTTTTTTGGTGGGTGTTGTTGGGGTTTGGTATTTTTTTTTCTGGCAGAGGTGGTGTGTCAGGAATTGTATATGCTTCTGACCTGAAATTCAGAATCATGGAACAGTTTGGGTTGGAAGGGACCTTTAAAGGCCAAACTTCCACATGTGCTGCTACTGCCATACCTCCCATGGTAGAATATAACAAAGTATTTTACTGTGACTGGTTGTAGCTGAAAGAAAAAGCATGCAAACAGTAAGTGAGAAAAGTAAAGTGTGATTCAGGGGAATTTTTTTACAGTGGACTGAAGTCTTACTGAAGGAGTTTAGCACTTGCTCAAGCTTGGGTTTTTGCTGTTCAAAGTCAAAACTCACAAGTTGCCTCAAGTAAGCATGGCGTGTTAATTAGTTTTAAACAGGTCATAAAAGAGTCATAGTTCACATGCAAAGTAATTTAACCGTTCACTAAACTCCTATTCAATAGGCAATGAAGCCTAACAAACTGCTTCTTCCAGAGGTCTAGCAAAGACAAGTTCCAAGCACTTCTGAAGTGAAAATGTAAGCATTGACCTTTGTTAGCAAAACACATCCAACATGGAACTCACAGCCAAACTGATTTCCCCACTTTGGCTGCCCATCCAGCAAATGGAGCATTAAAAATCACTGTTAGAAAACTTAAGTGAATTTTTCCACAACTTGCCCAACCATGAAATGTATTTTCAGTAGGAGGAGAAAGGCACCATCAACAGTTAACAATTACAAAAAGTTACTGACAAGCTGTGTGCATTAAGCCAGTCTCAAATCCATAAAAGTCATCTAAGATTCCTCGCCCCCAACAGAGGGGAAGCAAATAAATGGAAGATGAAGAGATGGGAGTACAGAAGGCACAGAGGGAGAGACTCCCTTGAACATAACAGACAGTTCTTAGATTTCTGAATCATACAAATCCAGTGGCTTTAATATAGTTGACTATGACAAGTATTAAATCTTAAATTTGTCTCCTTGCTAAAATCCTCATATTAATATTTTATTTTGTTACATAATGCTTCCTTCATGCAAAGCTAAGTTCCAGAATCTTACACCTTTATGTAATACAGAGCTTACAATCCCCATCCTCAGCCTTCCCCCACATTTCACATTAAATTAAGATGAAACTAGCATACCTCATCCCTTATCCCACAGGACAGAGTCTGCCATAGCTCCTTTCATGCCTCTTTCCCTGTGCACTCCCTTCACTGCAGCATGTCTCCCTGCTCTGGAAGACAACCCAAGGCCATTCCTGGCTGATTCTACTCCAAACACTGGAAAATTTTTCTACTTTTCTTCCTCACTCACAGTATGAGACAGAAGCAAATAAGTAGTTGAGGAGAAGGTCCAGGTCCAGTGGGAACAGTAAGGGATGAACTTATAAAAAACCAGTCATTACACAGAAACATCTTCAGCCCACGTAAGTGCAGGGGAAATAGTTGTAAAATGCACACAAAAAATATTTTTGAGAACAAAGCTCCTGCTTTTCTGGTCACCCCCTAATAAAGAGTCACCTCCTTTGTGGCTCTTTCATCAGCATCATGGCAAATGAGGCAATCAAAGGAACACTGAGACCTCAATAAAGCCTACAGCCTATCAAGACAGTGTTTACTGACAGTTACATGAACACTTTATTTCTGAGTTTTGATGTAATGTTTGGCATTATTTCTTCAATGCATCACAGAGACAGGAGGTCCTTACAAGAGACCTAAGAACATGAATCTGCTTGTCTTCAGACTGGCTTACTATTAGCTGAAAACAAATGACAGTACTCAAATAGTAAACTGTGAGGTGTACAAGAGAAAAATACAAAGTCAAAGAAGGCCAAGAAGTAGAAAACATCTTACTCCAAAGCTTTTAATTCTTGCTCAGGATTGCTCTTTCACACTGAGGCTTTATATTGTATCTTCAAACATGTTATGGGTCCCTACATCTGTATGGGTGTCTTTTCATTCTGCTTTTGTCAGCTATTATTTCCTCAAAAAAGGCACAATTTCTGACAAATTTTTCTGTTTTTCTTATGCTTCTTTTATAAAAAACTCCAAAACTTAGAACTGATTTTTTTCATCTTGGATTAATGCACAGCCTTAAGAGGTATCTTTCCTGCAACTGGGCTGGTTCCCAGAGGCCTGATGCTTCAGGCCTGGGACATCTCAACTCCATGAACTCCCCTGTGTTAGCTATGTCTGCCAGCTGCTCTTCTCTTTTCATATATAAAATAATCTTTAAGCAGCATATGGCCTTGACTATGTGTGTATGTTCTGGCAGGTTCAGGCTAAAAGGGTTACAGGCCATTTGTCAAGCTGTATCACATTTCCTCCACGCCCTTCCTCTCGTGAGTAACCCAATGCCGCTCACAGGCAGAGCCCGACGCCGAGGCACGGCCACGACCGAGGGAAGGCTCTTGCCTGAACTCAGCATAACACACTGCTGCCCACAGACTGAGTCATGGCTATTAAAATACAGGGCATGACACAGCAGAAGTTAAATTGATAAGGAATTAACTGGTAATCAGGCTTGAGGAGAAAAGCCTGGTTCTCCAAAATCACAAGATGTTAAGCCTTGTGTAGGACAACCACTGGAGCCACCATGCACCAGCACAGAAGTGAGGTCATGCTACACCATCCTTCAGATCCATGGGTGAGGAAGCCCACGTTCCACGGACCTCAAGAATCCCATTCTACTCTGCAGCATGAGGTGTGTAATTGAAGGGCTTTGCCAGTTCAGAAAATCAGCCAAGTGATGATCTGCACTGCCTCCCTAGGAAAAGGACAGATCTAAGAACATTTACTGGCCTATCTCTTAAGAGTGTTACAGGAAAATCAGAGTTACAGCTGTCCAGTGTTACAGGAAAATCAGAGTTTGTCAATATAAATTCCTAAGTAACTCAGGGAAGTTTTGCTGCCATAGCTATATCAGTCAAGGCACCTGGCCATGCCTCTTGCCAACATCTCTGAAACCAATGCAATCAGGATGACTTTCCAATACACTACTGGAGCCTTTGGAGTCCTACTTCCTCTGAAGTGCAGCAGTGTTTTGGGATGAGGTATTGATGGATGGCTTGGAATATCAACTTCATTTCTCTCATCTACAGCTTCACAGACAAGTTTTCTGTACTTCACAATTAAATCTTTTTACTGAGCCAAAGTCTTATTTTCTAAATAGTGCCTTTAAAGTGAGTCAATCGCATATAGCAGCAATCTCTTTTCTTATTCAAAACAAAGAAAATTAAAGATTTATATTAACAGAGCAGATATGACAATCACAAGAGATCATGCTAAAAGCTTTTCCATGGGAATCATCCTGTTTCACATAGGTCAATGAACAGGTAATTTACAAGACATGCTTCAGTATCAGGATAAGAATTTTTCCCACATCTTGTCCAGACACCTTTGAAGAAAAACAATAAATTATTTCTCAGTACATTTAATGATGGTTGAGAAAAGTCCAAAAAAAAAAGTGGATGCTTCCATAACAGGGAACAGGCCATTAAGTTTCAGAACTTGAAAGGCACAGGAATTGCTACGCTATGAGAATGATCAATTTCAGAGGCATTAACAAGGTGGATTTCCTCATTCAGAGATGACTTACAGAAAGTAACCAAAGTCATAACAATACACAGTACATAGTATAAGAATACCCTGTAGATATCTGCATCAATATCTACTTGGGGAAATATGAAGTAACTGGTTTCACAAAGCAACTTTGAACAGGTGTGGCATTTCAAAGGTTTTTGTTTTTTCAAGGAAACAGAACTCCTGTACAGTGAGATGTATCAGCATGCAGCAACAGATTCAGGACTTTCAACCTACTCTACCAGCTCCGTCCTGATTCCAGGTGAGTACATAGCACTGCTTGGACAATGACAATAGACCAGAGTGTCCACCTTCCTGACCTTGCAGCAAGTTAGTTCTGACATGCCCCAGAAGAGATGCTCCTCTCCTGACACAAGACCAAGCAGTTAATTGTAGAAAATACCCTTGCCTTGGGATATGCTACTCTTGGAATTGCATACCCCTTTTCTAATGGGAAAGTATGAGCTTCAGTAATAGCAGTAAATTGCAAAACTTGGCTTCTGCACATTTCTGTGCAGAACAGCTGTCTGAATTGTTAAGTATACCATTAAAAGCATTTAGAGCACCATAGAAGAACCAGCCACAGGAATGCCCACTCAAGATAAGCTTAAGTATCATTCTTACAGCTCAAAAAGTTAAGAGCTCAAGCACCAGCTGAAGCACACTCACCTTTGCTTACCTGCAGTCCCTCTCTCCCTGTTCACTAACGTTCGTTAAAGTGGAGCAAGTTGGAGGAAGAGCTGAAAACATCTAGGAGGCCACCCTCCATTTTTGTATCCATTTTGTATCATATTTGTCCACATTTGTATCATCTGAAAAATAGTCCTGTGGTGCTTCTTGTGATGCTGAACAAGCATCCATACAAATACCACATAAGTACCAAAATATAACCAGATTAATTTCCCAGGATTGCAACTGGAACTCTGATAGACCTCTCTACTGAGATTATTCATGGCCCAGCATCAAAGAAGACAATCACTGATATAGCCTATCTGACCCCATGGTTAGCCTGGAAGGAAGGGATGAAGGCAGCAGAACATGTTTATAGTGTTAAATAATATAGGAGTATTGCAACATTTCAAGAACTCTGGTCATTTTAAACAGAATTCAACAGCAAGCTGCTTGACAATCCCCAAATAGGTGCTAATCTAACAACTTTCAGGTTTGGATAGGTAAAAGTACAGCAGCAAAGTTGTGTTCTCATCTTCAAAACAAGTTGGGCTCTTCATTCACATCTCACCTCCATGGGAACAGTGGAAGCTAAGCTGTTAACAATGCCTCCAGTCATACCTCATACTTTACTGGTTGTAGTATTTATTAATGTAACAATAGCACATGGAATCTGGAATCAGAAACAGTGAAACTAATACCAGTGAAATTTATTTCTAAATGTGAATACCTAGATTCTGAAACCTCAAAATAATGGACTCTGAACAACTTCTTACAACTAGCTAAATGACACATCTTACTTTGAAATAAATTGCAAAACAGACTGTCAGACATCTATGCATTAGTTTGTGGTTTGTTTCATCTATTTCAATCACATTTAAAATTGGGGGGAATGGAAGAGGGGATTGGGTTTTGTTTGGTTTTGGAGCTCAAAGCTATAGAAATACTCTTTATGGGACTTTCCAAAACTCCTATACATTGGGACAAAAACTGCATTTCTTCCATGCTTCTCATGGTGGTGACACAGAGGGCTGGATCTGTGGTAGTGCTAACTGTTTTAGGAAAGGAAAGCCTCATGCAAATAAAACTTTTGTCTCTTTTTTCTTTCCTCTTAACAAACTGTAACTTCCCAAACCATGCCTGACAGCTGCCTGCTTTCTACACTGAAAATCTGTTACAGTTCCTGGTCTCAAAAACATTGCTAAGCATTTAAAAAAAATTCCTTACGTGTTCCTTTCAGAAGTTATTCCTTAGGGAACTCTTCGAACCTACCCAAAAAACTGCTGGACTACTTACAGCTGATTGACTTGTCTTAACAACTCTACTAAAGTAAGTGCAAACCATATAGGTTTGAAATGGTCCATTATCATAAAGTGCTGCTTTGGTGGTTCAAAACAACTACTGGAAAATGGTGATCAGCTGTCCAGATTCCAGCAGACATCATAGCAGGAGTCTTTCTTTACCAAAAATTGGTTGATATACCTCAAAAGAAGCCACTGGCAGGTATGATAACGTTGTTAGCAGTTAATTCAGTCACAGGACAAGAGAGGCTTTTCAGTTACCAAGACTATTATTTAAACTTTTATCTTGATGGCACAGCAGGAGGAACTTGCTGCTGTTACTTGGCAGCAAAAAAACCTACTGAAATGTTGAAGTTGTAAGCAACAGGCTTGCTTCTTACATTAGAAAAAATATTTTTCTGACCTGTTCAAACTAATGAGATGGTACTGAGCTGAAAGAAATTCCCATTACAAAAAAAAAATTAAAATAATTACTTAATACAGATGTCCCTAGTCCTTCACACACAAATACTACACAGCTCTACATGATCATTACAGGACAGTTCTAGGTCATTACTGACCTTATCAAAATATTACAAGTGCAACTTCAGAGCACCATCTTAAAGGAAAACCAAGGCTGAATTGCATGTTTGTGTAATTGTTATATTCATCATATTTAGCAATTTACACAGATATTCTACATTTGCACAGTTAGCAGAAGCTTTGTTCCTATTTCACCAGAAACTGGGTTCAGAGCACTGCTAGAGATTAACCTAAACACCCCAATTAGATTGGGAACTGGAGCAAAGGGGTTTAAGTGGGCAGGGAGAAGGGGAAAGAAAGGGAAAACACCTCACACAGGTCCACAAGCAGATAGCTCCACCTGGACCCCAAACCCAAAAAGCATCCACCTTTTATCATCTCTGCAATATAAACAAAAAACTGTGGAAAAGCACAGCAGGAATGCAAAAAACTAGAAGAAAAAAAGACAAGGACACAAAGAACTAGTAAGATAACTCAGAAGAACATTTAAGATGCAACAGATGCAGCCTCTTCTAAACTTGAGTTCTTTGAGGATAGATCACTGATTTTTGCCCCCACACATGATCAACATCTCAGTGCTGTAATTATACCAAGAGACTGTTGGCCCTGATTCAGTTCAACTATACACACTCCTGCACCAAGGATACACCAGAACGATCATATCTTTCAAAAGAAGAAATAACCCTAACCAACTTACAAAACCCAAAACAATTTCCTGCCACATATATCCTTACATTTGGAACAGAACAAATACATTAAAATCCCTACAATACCAAAAATATGAAGATATTTTTGGTTTATACAGTTGAAAGAATAATTTTTTAGCTCAGAATACCACTTGCCCAAAACTAAAAAAATTAAAACATTAAAATAGCATACGGGTCCTGTAGAGATTCCAACCTGAGCAAGATGCAGCTGTGGAAAGTCTGTGATGCATGTTACTTCCACTAGACTAGACTAAGTAAATCTGCTCTGTCCAAGACTTTAGGAAAGAACCAGATTTTCTGAACCATAGTAACGTTCTTGCTTGCAATGTTGCTTGCAGCAAAGTAATTTGTAGAGGTTGATTGACATTGTAACTTTTCACTGTCTTCTGCAGAGAGCTACATTCAACACTGAACAGAATTCCACTGCATAAGGATATTCCTACCCAGGTAATTCTTCCACCCAGAAAACCTTTGTGGTTTAATTTACAAGAGGATGCTATTAAGCAAAGTTATGAAATAGTTCTTGTTCCTATCCAGTAAAGCTGGTGGACCCTTGGGGTGCAATCTCCTGGAGTTTACCAAGCACAGTCCTCCGGAGAACTCCTGCCCAATGCAGAAAGCAGAAAGGCTCCTGGGGCTGCCAGCATTTCAAAACTGATCCTGGCCAACATCATTGTCCCTTGCCACCTGTGCAATGAAGGGTCATGTTGGGCTGTGCTTCCAAAAGGCCAGGAATTGTAGATATGCTGAAGCACAGGGTAAATAATCAAAGAGCACACACATTCAGCAGAAAACCACCTCAGAGAAAAAGCAAACATTGGAACTACAGCACTGTAGGTTACAATCATTATTTACTGGCTTACAACTGCACTGGCAAGAACCTACAGACAAGTGCATCCAAGAGAAGAATGGGAAAAAGATGACTATTTCACACCATCATCATTGCTTTGCAAAATAGCTGGCAATCAGAGTTGAAGTTATGCTGATGACCAGCATAGTTCCTTTTTCCTTACTGATCTATTTGAAATTTGAAACACCACAACTGCTTTTCTTCCCTTCTGGAAGATAAATCAAAATTACTAGATTGGCACATGTCAGAGATGTAAGGTGCATCAGCACATGAGCAAGGATCAAAACAGTCACCTTTGTCAGTTGTTCCATTCAATAAACAGCAGAAAGGATCATTGACAGTATCAGTAATGCATGTTTTCCCCTTCCACCCCAGCCAACAGCATCCCATGTTGAAAGCTGACTAAAAAATGCTCAGACACCTTGAGGGGTAAACAATAAAATACATCTTGTAACAGAAGGATGTTAACAGTACACTCCTTGCTGAGCTTTTAGAAACCAACAGCAGCCAATACATTGTAGAGTGCAACTATGTTTCTTCCCAATACAACGATCTAGTTGAAAGAAATTTGGGATATCAGGTGTAGACCAAGAGCATCTCCAGCTTATTATGAGCAGCTACTGCAAATGTGACCCATGAAGAGAACCCAGCATCACCCAGCCCCCAGACAAAGTATGGCCAAGTGCATCATTCAAAAACTCAGAAGTCTGATATTTGAACATATGAGTAATGCAAATAACCTACAGCTCTACCCGAGACTAAGTTTTACCTGCTGTTCTTGTGTTTTAACCCCAAGAATATACTTATTCAACTGTTTAGAGTACATACAAAACTCAATAGTGGAGATGGTGTAGGAATTAGCTATTAATTAACTTCACAATTTACCTGTTGGGGAAAATAACCCCTGAGAGCTCCACTATCTGCAGGAAGCTCTCACAGACACCAGTGCTGCCCACCAACCCTTTCACTGCAATGTACTTTTGCCATGAGAGAGGGATGCAGGCATATTCATTTTAAACAAAGTGTAGAAGACATCCAGTCAAATTATCACAGAAAAGAGTATTTGTGAAAAAGGCTGCATATGTTCTCCCATCTTAGAGATGCATTGCATGCATTTTAATCAAACTGCATCTGAGGAAAATTTTCCCAACTTTTCTTCAGCAATCAGCATTTGGGCAAATTTCTCAGAACACAAATATGGAAATCTTATATCTAGACTGTAATCAATTTCCAAATATGCAAAGAATTGTGTGTCCCCCCCCACCCCGAGTTAAAAACAGATACCAGCATGATGATCTAGTCTGCCACCTTGAGCAGCACAGAACACAAGTTTCAGCCACCAGCTCAAGAAGTCCATGACTCCTGGTTAACCCAGAAACTACTATTTAAAAAGGCTGATTAAGCCCATTAAAAAAATTCATTTATGGTCATCACAAACTAACATTTGGCAAATTCCCCAAATTTAACTGTCTTTAAGATCTGACATGTAGAAGAAGCTATGCTAGAAGTAACTGCTGAGAAGCAACAGACATTTACCTTTACCTGCTAGAACTACCCAACTTCAGCTTTCACATCTTCCTCTGAGCTGTGAGACTTGCCACAACATTTCCTACTCTTCCTCCAGATAAAGTAAGCTTCTTTATTCTCAGCACTAACGGTTTTGCTAAAATTTTGATATAAGTTTGGTGGTTTGGGTTTTGGGGGTTGTTTTTGTTTGTGGTGGTGGTAGTTTTGGTTGGGTTTTTTTTTTTAATATTTGTTTGACTTTGGTTTGTTTTTTGATATGAACACAGACACAACCTTTCCTGTATACCATGCTGCCAGCAATTCTGAAGAGCTGGTACAAGAAGCAGGCATGACATTCTAGTTTTGGTCTTCACTAGTGACATATACAACTGCAACACTATCTCCTTAGCATTTTCCTATCAACAAGGAGCCATTTCAGAGTCCTGAAAGCTCACAGTCAGTTGGCCACCATGAAGCACAGTGTCCTCCTGGACCATCCTTTCAAAGGTATGCACACATTAGCAGCAGTGAGCAACTACAGTCTGAAAGACTTTCTAATGTTTCCTGTAATTACATTCTAGCTGAAGCTATTCAAGATTGAAATCCCCAAAAGGTCAATACGAAAAGTTAGTGAGTGAACATTCCTTCTGAGTAGATAATCTCACTCTGCTACATGTAGGACAAATTATTTTCAGATCAGTTTCTTTCATATTACTTTTCATAAATTTCACTATCAAACACATGGATCTGAATTCTTCAAAAGGGTATTTGGAACAGCTAAAAATATGTTGTTTTAATACGTTTTTGGGGTTTTAAAAAAGTATTTCCTAAAGACTTCTTAAAATTAACACTAACATGAAGGGATCAGAAGAAAACATTGCATAGATCATTTTCACTCAAATATCACATTTCCAGATCATTGAAGGAATGTGGTGATTTTAATAGAGCTTCTTGTATAACTTCAAGAGATTTTGATTTCTACAGAAATAGATTAATATATTGGTTAGTCCATGAAATTAAATTAGTTCTTTTCAATGGAAATTTGGAAAAATTAATGCAAAACTTTTAATACAGGTATGCATATAGACTTATCTCCTCTGTAATTTTTAATAGGAATTTTTAACTCTCAAGTAAAAGCCATGACAAAAAAAAACCCCACACCACAGATACAAACTGATGTTTCAAAGCAGATGGATACTATATTGATACAGTTATGGGAGAGAGGAAAAGGAAGAAAAGATACTTGTCAGACTGCCTGTATTTATATCTGCAAAACAAGACACTGAAGAAAAAAATCAGCACGAAGTTTGAGATACCAACCCTCTTAATCTCCTCCTAAGAAATCTACACCTGTAGATGGTTCAAACAATCCCATCCCTTTACCTCAGATTCTGAGATTCTGAAAGACCCAGTTAACAGGCTGAATTCCTACAGGATGCCTACTCTGCCTTCCACCAGCCCCCTTAGTTTATTACAACAGTGCAAACCTATTCCTGTTCTAACATAAACCCATTCATTCCCATAAATGAAATCAAAAGGACTGTAAAACAACACTGTACAAGCATGAACACTAAAAGATGGAACAATTTCAGCTATAACTTTGTACAGTGTCAGAGATTTAACTAAAAGTATCTATTTGTTTAAGCACCATTCTTCAGTTCTTGTCTGTGCTGCCCCTCTGCAGCCACTTCACTCTAAGTACTGCATGTATCCCATGGTTAGTGAGCGCTCCAAATATTGAGGACACAGCAAAATCCAAGATGTGCACTCTGGCTACGAAGAAACCTTCAAGAAGGCAACTACTACATAGGAAACTACTCTACAGGCAAAAGAAGAAGGGAATAAGAAAAGACATTTTTGTGTCCGAGTTGCTCAGCTACACAATTGATTCTTCCTTGATCTGAAACAACTAGCAATTACTCTAATCACATTGAACTCAAGGCCCTGAAAACTTCACTGCTATTAAAAAAAAAAAAAAAAAAAATCAATCCTTCACAGATAATCCAATTCAACATTTCAAACCAGCTTTTCCCATTATTAAACCTCCCCACTCCAATGCCTCAGTCTCATTTATGATCACCATTTCAGTACAGAAGCACTATTTAAGTAATCAACAGAAATTAACATCTGAAGTCAAAAGCTAGTTGTGACCATCTATGACAGCACATGCAACTGAACAAGAGAAAACAGCACAACCTCATTGCTGTTTCCTCACAACACTTTGAGACAGCATATAGATTGCAAGAAGCTCATTTCTTTCCCAGTAGGAGACACAAGAAACCTGACCTGAAGGGAGGTACACGGGGCAGAGGGATGGCAGGTAGCCTGTTTCCCAGCTGAACTAAGATACCAGTCTATGAGTCCCAGAGAACTGAAGATTAGATTGTTAGAGAAAGTTCTAGACAGGTAACATCTTCAAGATGTAGCTTTTAGCACTCAGAAATTTCAACCACTATTATTATTTTAGGAGAGAACTCACTAAGGGAGTTTTAACAGTGAAAGAGCATGAAAGTTTTTTGACTGGTAGAGGTAAAAACAGCATTAAGGTGAGACACAGCTCCCAGACAGTAAAACCTAGATTCAGGCATTTTTGCATCAACTAGCTGCTTAAGTTCCCACTATAATCAATGGTATATTCTACTCATCCTAAAGCAGATACCTATGTTCAGTCAGCTGAACTGCTCTTCAGGTCCACTGGCTAAGTCTCTGCAGACTATAATGAGAGAACAGGCAATGAGCTCACACCCTGGCATCTAAATTTAGGTGCCCAAGACTGTGAGCCAACCCTACAATTTATACAGCCAAAGTACATAGGCATGATAGGCCAAACGTACACATGCTGTAAGCAACCCCTGGGACAACAGTCCTTTAAAAAACCTCCTCTGAAAAATGACATGGGGGAAAACAGAATTCAATAAGAAAGCCTGCTAACAGAACAAACTGAATTCCTGAAGTATGTTCCATGCAAGTTTCAGTCTGCATGAAAAAAAAATAGTTTCTAGATATACATAAGGGGGGAAAGATTCTGCCTACAAAAGTTGTCTTTAAAAATAGCAACACATCTGAATGACTTCCAGCACAACTGCTCAGGGAAAACACCCCCCATTCATGAACTGTGTGAGTAGGGAAGGACTGACATGGATGTATCTTTTTATTATAGCTGGGTCACATTTTTCCCAGTTGCCACATGTATGTACATAGCACCGGACTTACAAACTAGAAAATTCAATAAATAAATAAAGAGTGAAAGAAAATAACATATTCTAAATTGAGCAAAACCCAAAAAAAAACCCAAAAAAAAGAAAAACCACCAAACAAAAAACCCAGAAAGCTCCAACAACACAGAAGCTAGAATTTGAGTTAGGACATGCTCAGACACTGCAGTAAGACAACAAAGCACCACTTCCCTGAATTGCCGTAAATTGACCACTTGTTCTTAATCTCTCCCAATTGTGAGATAACAGATCCACTTGTTGACAGAGCCACAGATTGCATCAATTGGTTGTCCATAGAATAACACTGGGACCACTTGTTTGACAATTATGCAGGCTAACATCCCTCTCTCTCTCAGTCCCTCAGTATCACAGTCAGAGGAAAGGACAGAAGAGTGAAAGCAGCGAAAGCACAGACTACATTTTTAACCCTTGAGATGCCAACAGTTGGCCTACTGGGGTGTTCGCCTACGCTCGGCTTTCTTGGCAAACAGGATTCTCCAGGGCAGAGTGTGAGTGAAACCTCTATCTACAATTCATTAATTCTTTTTCTCCTTTGGCCTTGCCTGCCTCCTTGACCAGGAATGATTTTCAGTCAAGAAATCAAGATATTAAAGGATAGATTCAAGCAGCAGTTACATGAAGACTTGAGCAAAATATTGCTGTAAATAACATGACAGTGATTCTGCATTATTCTGCTGTCTTCAAGTCTGACAAAAGCTGTTCTTTCCTCACTTCTACTTTTTCAACATGACTAACAGACCTAACATTTTCCCTAAACCTTTACTTCACAGGATATTATTTCCTTCATCTAATGCTTTGTCAAGTAATCCCAAGTAGCAGCCTCTGTTATTTTGCCTGAGGACCTAAATTCGTAATTATTTTAATTGTCTTGCATCCTCTCTTAGCTACTAGGACAGGACTGGCTTCAAGAAGTAAATCACACCAACTAACAGATAAAAATCCTGGCAAACAGTTCCACAGTACTAGCAGTGTGGAGCTGTTGGCTTGTTTCAGTCTTCAGTAGTTGCTACTTAAATAAGATCTGAGCCATTTTTAAATGAACAGGTGAAGTAACTTTTAATTTTCCTTTTGGAACAAAGTATTCTAAAACATAACCAAATGACAGTAGTTAGCTGAAGTTCAAAGCAAAACAAAAGCCTTGGGGCTGTCAGTAGCCAGACATCCAAGAGGACTCAACTCAACTGTTCCCAGACAGAGAAATCTGGAGACAAACCCACCACTTTCCATTTTGAGATAAGACCATTCACATGTTCAACACGTTACAATGTTTAAGAGCTCAAAGCCAGAGCAGGAAGGTAGAACACAGATTTCAGTCCAGTTTGAAGGAATGCTTTATGCCAATGGGCTCCAGGCCTCAGAAGGAAGACTTCCCAAATTAGCAAGAAGACTCTGCAGCAGCATGGCAAGTTAAAGGGGCAGATGAGCTGAAGGACCCCCACATGGCAGGCTTCTGGTCAGCTATTCTGCCAGGAACTGTGGCTTTGAATGCACTTCTGTCTGTGCCTTCATGGTCTCAACTGTTCAAATGAGCCTTTAAGGCACATTAGAATTATTTATTCCCCCAGGCACTTGCTCTTGGGACAGTAAGAGAAATGTAAAATCCAACAAGTTCACATTCCTGAATTGTCAGCTGTTGGTATTACTGAGGTATATAGCTGTCTCCTTGAACTAGACTGCATTTGAGATCAACTGTGAAATCAGATCAGTTTTGCAACTAGATACAAAACAGCGGGTTTGTTTCCTCCGGCACTGCTTCTCCAGTTCACCCTTTTCACTCCTCATCTGGTGGAGGTGCTTCTCCAAATCCCACCCTCGCAGCAACAGACCCAAAAGAACTCCAAGAGAACACACCAGGCTTGGAAATCAACGGAGAAGCTGTGGGAGCATTAGTTACTAGAAAACCTCCCTTATCATTTAAAGTTTGAAACAGTCTGTAAACAGAGAACATAAAGAAAAAAAACTCTTACACAGCATGTAGTTTCATAGCCTGACAGAAGAGGAGGGAGGCTGAAATAAAAGCTGTTTTTATGTGAAGTATAAGTAGCATTTTAAGAACAGAAGGTTTGATTTACCAATTAAAAAACTTGAAACTGCTAAAGTGAACATTTGACTCTTGCCTCTTCATTCTCATTAATACAAGCACAGGATTTTCTGGTATTATTTACAAGTACCCAAGATTAGTAGATGAGAGCTCATAAAAAGCTCTGAAAAACACATATCAGTTTCACTCACCTATGGTGAAACTGTTCAGAGTTTTCTTATACTGAGAAACAGAAAGCATTGTGGCATATTTTGTAACTTACTAGTTTACAGCCTGCAACAGTAAGAGGTTTTAAGATGCAAGCTCTTGCTGCCATTAATATTATACAATTGAACTAAGCATGCCACAAAGAACACTACAGGCAGATTTGTTGGCTTCTAAATGCAGGTTAGTGACACTCAGGTATGAAAGTGCAACATCCAAACCAAGGCAGGTTGTGATAGGGTACACAGTCAGGGCAGATTCCAAGCAAAAAAGCACACCATGCTGCTCAGCCTGAGATTCTGAGCAACATTATGTTGGTAATGTCAAACAAAGACACTAAACATATTCCTTAAAGCAGCAAGAGATGATGAAATACCTCTTCTGCCCTCCTGCCAGTGGCTACTGCCTCTATAACCCAGACAGCTAACACAGGTATAGGTCCAGGCTTCCACTACTTTTTAAAATTATTCTACTGGGCTGAAGTCTTTTAGATCCAACTTATGCACACAGCTGTGACCTGTGGGGCTGAGTGCACCTTCCAGTGCTTCTGGGAGGAAAGCAGGAGCCAGCTCTGGGTGTTCATATCCAGAGAGAGTGTGTCTTCAGCCAATCCCTGCTTGCCTTGGTCAGGCAAGAGAAGCAGAGTCCTGCCCTTCCCAGAGCATTCGTTCTCCTCTCTTCCAAAATGGACTGAAATAACACAATTCTCCTTTAAAAAAAAAAAATTCAAACCCCCAAAACATCCAGCTCAAAAGCAATTCTTTGTGCAAAAGTGTTTTAAATCTGAAAATTGGGTGTTGAGTGAAGCATATTTGTTTTCAAGCAGAATGAACAGATTTCTAAGTACTTATCCTCTACACTATGAAAAGAGAAAGGAAACAATGAAAAAACTTGGAAGAAGCTGAAGAGAACTGCCGAGGACATCGAGCTTCAAAGTTCAGTTGAAAAACCAAAGAAGTACACTCATGATTTCACAATTACCCTTAACAAGTTTAGTTATATATATATAAAAAAAACAGATCTCCTTGATAGGTAATGAGTTATAAATCTCTGAAGTTAATGATGGTGAGTTATTTCCTAGTTTGGAAACCTTTAAAACACAAGGAAACACACTCTTTCCTTATTTTTTTTTTCCTAATTTAATTAAAAATTCAACAGAAAAAAACCCCTCAAACAAGTGCACGTGTTAAGGTGGAAAACACTGGACAAAGCATCAGACTTGGAAGCACTCACCCCATGAGGTGCATGAGGTGCATCAGAGACACATTAAGCTGTTTCAGGGAAAGCCTCAGAAGGTGCAGGGTACACAAGCTGAAAACCCCCAAGTCAGAGAGAAATTTCCCACAAACCTCGTGTGAAAGGCTGCCTCCTTATCCTCCAGTCGTTGAATAGTGCTTTTCTTCTGAAACAAAGTGTACGAGGTACAGCGAACAAACTGTAAAGGTAACTGGGCCTTTTGTCATATAGTTCCTCCACCCACTCGTACTTTACCGCACAATAGCTCGTTTACAGATTCAGACCACTCCAGCTCCACACAGAAACAATCCTGTATTGTGAAGTGAATCTACCAGAGGAGTAAAATCTAAAAATACTGCAAAAAGTCTATAACAATCATCTCGTAGAACTCTACAGTTCTTCCCTCAGAGACAAAGACTTTCCCAATTTGAATGGGTAATAACAGACTTAGTCACTCCTTACTTGAGTGTGACTCAAGTAGCCTGTAAAAGCAAAAGTACATATGTACCATACGAAGCTACCTCTTAAAATAATAATAAAAAAAAAATTGCACTGAAGCAAAAGCAGTTGTAATGTGAAAACCCATGCTACTTCCTCTCCCATGTCCACTGGGGAGAACAAAGCACTTCATAGCACAGAATGTGCTACTCAGGACAAGCTATAGGTGCTTGTTCACACCAGTGAGTAGGCACAGCAGCTACAGAATAGTGATGGGTAGAAAAACTAGTAAAACACATGGATCAACCAGCAATCTGCCTAGTCAGCCATCCATTAACACAAGTAAAATCATGGGAGACCAGTTAGGCTGCTGGGAAAGTCTGGAAGAAAGGACAGACAGCCTACCTACACTCTGCTCACACTTTCACCTCACACAGAATAGTAACTCCATCCCCCACAAGCTGCTATAGTAGAATAAAGATAAACGCAGGGATTATGCCAAGTTGACCCCAGGCTTTGTTCTTTCCCTCCAAGCATATTCAGTGAAAAGGTCTAAACACACATCTGATTTGACAAGCATTCAGATTCACAAAGAACGTGGTGAAAGTGAAATCATACTTGGGGCATTCATGGGTCCCTATGTCAAAGGTCATTCAGCAGTGTTTCAGCTGCTGCTTGCTAGGATTTGAAATGAACTAGTTTAAATCCCCATTGTCACAAACACTGACATACAGCTTATGCCAGCCAAATATGTCACAGCATGTTTAGCAAAATTTAGCTCAGAGATAATATAATTTTTGCACAAACATTTAATCCTCACAACTGGCACTACCTCATCTGGGTAAGATGGATAATTTTCCTTTTTAGCCAGATTCATGTCAATTCACATAACTCATCTGCAGAATATTGAATTATTACCAGAAAGAAGGTCTGACCAAACCATTTACATCCTTCCCTCTTTACATAAAAAACCAAACCCACAGGTTCTTTTACCTAACTAGAAGTTAATTAGTTGATTCAAACTGGAAAAAAATTCACATTTAAACCACTCAGCTTAACCAGAGAGCTCAAAAAGCTTTATCAAATAACTTATCATTGATTTTCTTAGTTTCTCAAATATTATTTGAGTCTTCCAGCTGCCATTAAGGATATTTAAAGAAGGCACACAAGAAACTAACTTGAAACAGTAGTGGGCTGGGAGCTTCAAGGCTACTAAAAGTGGGGGAGCAGCAACTGAAAACCTGCTGAGAAATAACAACAGTGAACGAAAACAAATGTATTCTTCCAAAGCCTTTGTGAAGCTCGCTCTCAGCTCCAGGCAGCACAGTGGCAAGCCCAGCTGTCGATTCAGCAAGCTGCAAGACTGTCACTCCAAAACAGGTCACAGTTCAGCAAGCAAGTTGTTATTTGTTTTTACTGCCGACAAAGAGGTCTATACCCTAAAAAGCAGCGCTTCTGAGGCAGTGTTTTCCTAGGAACAACTCTGTTTTCTTTACGTCTTACAAATAATACAGCATTTTGCCACCAGTAGACGTCTTAACTAGAGAGAATCTCAAACCTCACTGTATTACAGGAGGTGGTTTCACATAAGGATGCTGGCTCACCATAGCTGGCAATCAGACACGTTTCTGTCACTTTGTCAGCAACCCAGACTCCCCCAAGTTGAAGAATAAGGCACCAACATCTCCTACTGCTACCACCTCTAGCTCCTACGCCAAAGCACTGAGTGCATCTGCCAAAAAGCTGCCTCTATTCCTCACGGTTTCCACCAAAGGCTGACAATTTGGTCACAGCAGACACGGGACCGCGCCGCTGACTGCTCCTCAAGGCAGCAGCGAGAGGGCTGTTTAGTGGGACACACACCATTAACTGACAGGAATTAGTTGCATTACATGCTCTCATCTCGAACACTAGGGCATCAATTTAAATAACCTTTGGGCAGGAGACAGTCTTTATTCTTTTGACAAATGGGAAAAAAAATCACCTCTGAAGGAAGTGCAAAATATGCCTGTTCTTTTTGGCTCAGGAAATAGGCCCCCTGAATCCTGTAGATGTTCAGTATGACTTCTTCATCTACACCTTTCCCACATGAATAACTAAGATTCCATTAAAAGCAGAAGATTGACATGATCTCAAAAACTGAATATTTTGTTCCAGAGCCCTCAAGCCGAAATGGAAAACCTACACACAGGCTTTCCATGAGTGTCCCACTTGCAGAAATGGAGAAAAACAATAAAAATAACACTTCTAGAAGGTTTGAGACAGGAGAGATGACTAAAAAACACTTATTCTTCCTCACGTGAGGATGACAACACGAGCATCACAAGGCAATGCAGGCCTCACTTCTCTCCAAATCCCTTCTGTCCCCCGCTGTGGACAAAGCACATTGCTTTCCTAATGCCTGGCAGGTTGTGTTCAAGATGGTACAGAAATCCCTCCTGTTCTATCATGCTGTGTAAGCAAACAGATTTGTCATGTTGGTGCAGTTGCTTACTAGTTTTAGAATATTCTGAGTTTTGTAGATGGCTGTGACGGCTACTAGATACTTCAGGAATCTGTGAGGTACAGAAAAATAAGATTCAGTTAGCAAAACTTTAAAAAGCAAAGAAAAAGATAGAATCAGAGGTATTGACTAGTCTCATCAATAACACCCAAGGTAGTAATATCAACATGCTTTTGGCTGTACGTTTTCCAGAACATCATTACAAGTCAACATCAAAAGAAAATCTAAGGGCAAGCACATGTGAATGAACCTGAATGATTTTGAATACATGCTTCCTCCAAAACAGAACTTGACACTCCTTGCTCTCATACACTACAGACTGATCTGCTGAGGATTACATTTCAGGCTCTGCAAGTTACCCAAATTAAGTTCCCAACTGCATCAGAGACTGTCCACTGAAGTACTCTGTAATAATCACATAGGTTTTCCAGAACTGCATGATTTGCTCCAAGAAACCTAAACTACCTATTATTACAGCAGAGATAATCATAAGCCTTATTTAAGCTGAGAAACAGCTTAAACATAGAAAAACATAGGTTTGGCTTTTTTTGGTAGCATTTTTTCCCATCTCTAAAACATTCTTGCTTGGAAGAGGGGGAAGAATGGAAAGGAAAATTCTCTGTAGCTCGGCACATCTCAAAATCTTGACGTTCTTGGACAGGTAGATAAGCATGACAGGATTCACTGGATTCAATACTTCATCCAGGAGCAAGAACATTGCACTCACTCATGTAACTTCTTTTAAGAACTACTCAATTCCAGAATAAGGAAAAAATCATGAGGCTTTATAACATCTGTCTATATAGCACATCTAAAAGACTCTTCTTCGTATCTTCACCAGAATTCACACAGGGCCTACAACACACTGAGAAGATGGCAATAAACGGTATTTCACATACCCTAACTTGTCTATTGCAGAAACAAATCCATTCTACCTAAGAAAAACAGCAGACAATTAAAAGAAAGCAAAACTGCATGGTTCTGGGCTGAAGTAGGGAGTAAGAGAAAATCACTGTGAACTTCCACATCTTAATAGCACTGTGTTAGTCAAAGCTTAAGGCAAGGGCTGGCCACTAGGATTCACAACAGGAAAACTGGGGAGAGGACACAAGGTGAAGGCTACAAGAAGGCACCTTCCAGGCCCCTATTTTCTAAGCATCTCATTTTGTGACAGGCATTGGACTTTTGTTTGCACAAGGCCTTCTGTAAGTTCATCACTGCACATTAGATACTTTACAGAGGACACACTAAGCTCTTTCCACATCCTCCTCACTCCAGTCAGCAAAAGACAACCTGTTTGCATAGTTTTAAAATACACTGTAGTTTGAGTTAAATATAGCAATAAATATTCTGAACCGATTACCTTTTAAACCTGGAGAATATGGATTTACAAGCTTCTGCCCCATGCCACTTTGGGCACTTCATAGCTCTGCAGCTGGTGCTCTTAATTATCACGTCCTAAACTCAGGATTCCAACCCTGCTGTACCAGCATTCGCCAACAAAATATTACAAAGAGATCTTAAGCATCAAGCCAAGGCTGTTATAACTGAGGGCTAATCCTGTTTATTAGTACTAGGACTATATTTTACTAGAGTACTTTTAAATAGAGAACTTCAACAATACTAATTAACCAAATGTTTACTTCCAAACTAACAGGTACTAGCAGGACCCAGAAAGTTCTCAAAAATCCTGGTTTTAGTGAATTTTTCTGAAAGGGACATTTAGAAACAGTGCACTCTTGGTCAGACAGACTGACATACCATACCACTTGTCACTAATGAAGACCAATCATTCAACTCCAGGAAGCAAGGACACTGGGCTCCACACACTCTATCCCACCCACCAGTGGTATATATCCCCTCACAAGACTTCTTTTATGGATGTTTGGAATATATTAGCACAGATCCTTTCATATCTGCAAACTTCGATCATAATATGGTGTTTGAGACAGCTATGCCACCATTCCACCTTAAACACAGAAAAACCACAAGTAAAACTGTCCACCAGAAGAATATTTTTTTCTGTACCTAAACACGTTTAAGATAATGAAACCCCCATTTTCCACATTTTCTTCTGGTTACGTGAAGATGATCTTTCAACTGTTCTGCCACTCTGCTCTTCTGCAATTTCCCATGTCTGTCCTTAAAACCAGCCATGGCACAACACTGTAGCCATGCCAGCCAGGTCAGTCAAAGGCAGTACCCTTCTCAGTCTGACGTGCAACTATGAAAATCCTAAAAAAGACAAAACCAGGTCTACATTTTTTTAGTCATATTTGTAAATGCAACACTCCTAAGCTGCATTAGTGTGCAACATACTGGTTTCAGGAGCGCCATTTAAGTCACAGATATTGAAAGATTTGTAAAACATGTAGCTAACTCCTTCCCCCCAAGAGAGTTCACTTTCTTATTCTTACTCAGATGTCCTTACATCACTTAGCAGTGAGTACACCTCTCTTTCCACCTGTGACTGCAGAAACTAGTGGCTTCCTACAGTAAACCACAGCAATCACATGGGGCAAGGAAAGAGGAGATGAGAAAAACCCCACAGATCTCTCAAACTAGTTTAGAATGTATTTTATTTGTCACCAGTTACATACTACCCACTGTTAGAGATAGTTAAGCTTTAGTTTTATCACCAGCTTCCTTGCTAAGTAGCTACAATCTGCAGCACCATAAAAAGGTCATATGATTATAGAAACAATTCTGAATGCAAAACTAAAATGTATGTAAAGAGAATTAATACTGCTATCAAGGGAGCAGCATTTGTGGAGCTCTATGGTATAATCAGTTTTGGTTGTTTCCTTTTTCTTGGGAGAGGGGGGAGGAGGCAATGGGCAGCAGACTTTATTGGAGGAGAGGAAGGGTGCAGAAATTTTTAGGAAGGGTTTTTGCTTAAGACAAATCAATCCAAGAGACTGGGGAAAGTTGGTGTGTAACATGTAGCTAAAAGGAGATCTTCAAAGGACACGATCCTTACAACAAACAGTATTCACATCCAGAACAGTCACAAGGAGACCTGGCAGCAGCTAACAGAACAAGAAAAATAAAGCTTGTTCAAACAGTATTCCCATTTTATTTATTAAAAGTTGCAATTCATACATTTTGCTGCTAAAGCATAGATTTCCAGAGTCCACTTCAGTTGTAACCACAGCAACATATTGAACAGACTACAACAAGCAAGACAAACTATACCAAATGTCAGTTAAGAGGTTTGTTTAAGCATTTTAAGACAAGTTTTCCATGTTTTGACAATACATCCATATTCTATATACCAAACTGTTTTTATCCTGACTTGTCAGTTAGTTTGGAAGCTCATATATATCAGAAGCTGTCTTAATTTCCTGAGCAGATGCAAACCAGGAAGATCTTCCATTTAGCATAAATTAACATACTGCATATGTTTTTTTTTAATGGGGGAGATCACCTTTTAGAGCTTGAATGCCATAAAAACAAACAAAAAAAATCTTCTTGAAAGCTGAAACTGGAAGTTATAAGTGCACAAGCAGCCACTACTGCTTAATGACACAGTAAACTGTAGACAATCAAGAGGGCTTTTTAAACACTGGATTCTTACAATGGGTATGTATAGCTGTCAAAAAAAACTTGGTAAGATTCCCTATTCGTTTTCCTGCTACTATGCTTCTGCACACAGCCTCATTTGTCTACTTGATCCAACTTTCTACAGCTTTATATTTCATGTCCTCCTCCAGCATCTGGATTCCCTGTGTCTCGGCCATGTTCCTGGCCCAATTTCCTTCAAATCTGTATTACCACATCTTCCATAAGACTTAATAAAGCTAACACACTTCTGCAGGGCAGATTATGTAATCCTGTAACTAAGCAAAATATTAGAGATAAAAAAAATTGAAAAGAAAGGAAAAAACCATGCACACCTGCATGGTGAAAACGAAACTGAGCCATCATGCTGTTACTCCCTTCCTCCCCCCACACACATACAGCAATCAGGAATAGCAAGTAGTACATCACCGATTTAGCTCATAAGTATTTTCCTGCTAGAAGAACCATCAGCACTGCTCTGTAAAGCATCTAGGAATACTTTTGACAGTTGAAAAAAATTAAGTTTATTTTACACCCATTAACATGATCACAAACCAAAGGCTACTCTCTCCATCTCCCCAGTACAGACATCTTCCATGGCAGGCTTGTCATTTTTTTGCTTTATAATGGAGTCATTTTATTGTAAGCAAGAAGCCCCAGGCATTCTGTACAGCCCATTACTCTTTGCTGCCCACATTCAGATGGCTAATCTGCTATCAGCCAGAAGCTTGACAGACAAAAGGAAAAGGCAGGAAAACAGCACATGCAGCTGCACATGCGCACACACACTTCAGCTACAAAGTGTTCCAACAGCAGACCCGAGAATGAACAAGACACACACTGGATTGACAGTCCTACTTAAAACTGTGGCTGAAGGAAGCCACATGAATTCTTTAAAGGTAGACAGGTTGGGGAAATACTTAAGGAATAAAAAGCTTCATTAGGATGCCTAGTAAGATACATTAAGGCACAAACCTGGAAGACTTTACACAGCAAGTGAGCATCTTGGAACTTGAAAAGTCGAACATTTTTGTTCTGAGAATTTGCTATATGAAACCTTCAAAATGCTTAAAAATATTGTCAAAAGTCAGAAAGATGAAATAAGAGCTAAATATAGGCAATTGTTAACTATTAGAACAAGACATTTTATAAGCTTTCGATTTCAGTATTTCTGGTTTTCTACCAGCTCAAAAAAGAGAGTTCTTTTTTTGAGAGTGAGTACTCTTTTCTAAAAAGCTGTATATATTTTCCATATGCCAAAGTATTGTGACACCATACATATGAAAAAGCAAATGCAATGAAATTATTTGCATACAGTACTGCACAACAAGGAGTTTTTTAATTACTTTTTTCCAGGCACATGACAAATAAATGGAGAAGGCTTGCAACTTCATACTAAAACAAAGAAAATGCCCGTATTTGCTGGAGTTCTTAACCACCTTACTTTATTTCACTTCTGAAGGAAAGCATCTTAGCACTGTCACAAGCAGTACTGCCAAAAATATTTTTGAAGCATCAGATCCACAGACAACAGTTTGCATCCAACATCTCATAAGAATTTTCTGTCAGGATCATAAACCTCTGCTGCATCTCATGATTTTTATTCAACTAAGTCTATTTGTATCCTCTACAGTTGGAAAGCTAAAATTCTCCTTTTGTGAGCTGGCTTAGTTCACAGAAACAGAAAATCTGCCACTGGTTTTATTCACTCACATGCTGAGGTAAAAGCCAGGCTCATCTTTTTAACGTGCCTGTCTCCATCATGTACCTACCACACAAACTATGCAGGCGTGATTAATCACGTGGTGAAATAGAGAGAACTGTGGTACGTTACCCTGTGTGACATGTCACTGGAACTATTTCCCTTCTCCTGTGCCACAGCTACCAATTAAATTCTGCTTCTCATTGCTAAGGCATTATTTCACTTTTGTTCAGAAAGTCTCCCAGCATTTTGATTGCACTATAGAACCAATTCTACCATCCAATATTTGCTCAAAATCATATTTAGTGTTCCAGGAATACAGTACATCTGTCAATTCCAAATCTGGAAAATGTACAAGGTAAGCCTTACCATGAAGGGCAGAAGTTATCAGAATAGTCTGTTCTATAGAATTTGTCTCTGTGGTTTTACTATCATTACAACACTTACAAACAGAAATCTACTTTGTGTTACTACTGGGAGCATTCAAGCCAGTCTAATAGATTAAATTATTGGATATAACTACATATATATATATAGATGTAGATATATATGTCTACAAAACAAATTGGTACTGGAAATGCAAATTTACTTTCAGCACCCAGTAGCTAGAATGTATCAAAATAGGTTGTTATAACAAGCCATCCTACAATCTGCTCCTATCTAAAGTTTAAAGTTGGCAAGAATACTGTTCTCTTGCTGCCTTTCAGACATGGAAGTTCTGAAATCCCCTGCTGAGCCTCGTCCTGCAGGTTGAGTACTTGCCTCCTTCCGCAGCCATCTGCAGCACCTCCTCAACAGCAGCACATCCCCAACAGTACTCTGCAACCTTATCTTCCTCTCCCACATGTACAAGGTAAGAAGGGGGAAAAAAAAAATACTACATTTGCATATGTAATTATGGTGCAGCTCAGCAGTGAGCAAAAAATTACTGGAAGTTGAGAACAGATATGCCCAATGACCACACCTTAGTATTTCAAATGAAAATGCTTAGCAAGGAAGGGGAAGGGACAGCAGCAGGGAAGGAAGCCAGTCATTACAGCTCCAAATCTGCTTCAAAGTCCTTATTCACTACCTCATGCTCTTTACCAGGCAAACTGTACCTAGGTCCTTCCTGTGAACAATAGCATAAGAATGAATCCAGTAGTGTGTGACTGGTTCTATTTTGCTTGACTTAACCAAGTAGCTGTGCCAGCAATACTATGAAGAAAAGGAAAGGCTATGGAAAGACATAAACCAGGATGGAAGATTAAACAGGTCACAGGTTCTGAACAGTATCTCCTTTTCCAGTGTAAGACTTAACATGACTTACAGTAGCTTATAGACAGCTTACAGGAACTTAAGAGAAATGATAAAATTTACTAGAAGGTGTGGAGAAGGATACATACCTGCAAGCACAAACAGCAAAAATACCTCAAGGCATTAAGAAAAACTTTTTAAAGACAAGTGCATCTTAGAAAAAGGGACAACTCATCTCCTTGACGTTTTTGGGCATCAATAAGAATTATGTTAGCTGAGGTGAGAAACAAAGTGCTAGGAAAACAAACAAATAAAAAGCCCAACCTGCTTCTTTAGGGATCTACCAGTTCAACAAGAACCAACCTAAATCTTGTAGCTAAGGCCTGATTTTTCTGTTCTTTAGTTTGCCCTTTTTCAGATGGAATAGATTTCCCCAGGCCTTTTTCAAGTCATGCCACATTTGTCATGTTTTGTAATATCATTTTGCTTTCTTCCATTTACACATCTGTGGATGGATGCCTACAAAACAGAACAGAAAATTACCCTCACTGTCTGTCAGCTGCCTATCAAAGAGAATTGGAAAAGAGACATTTGCTGAAATAATGAAAACATTTTATATCACAATAATTGAACATGGTCTCTAGCATCACTGGCCCAACTAGCATTTGATCCTAACAAGGACAGGCACACCACTTCATAGGTAAAAATACTCTCTACCACATCAGACTCTTAACCCCTTTGCTTCAAGTGTTGTCCATGAAAATCACTCTCAGGATCACAGTGAATAGAAAGGTTTATAACTCATTTATCTCCAATGATCTTGCCAGCTCCTCCAGCGTTCCTGATCTATCACTTGACCTGTGAGAAGCTAAAGAACAGAGGAGTTGCAGAAAGAGAGGGTATCTACATCAAAAGAAGTACAGAATACTATGCAGTTAGTTAAGGAACAGTTGTTTCTTTTCCTTCTGATAAGCTCCCATATCATAGAGAGTTATTGGTGTTTAAAGAACTAATTTTACATGTCCTTTCACTGAAGAACTGCTACTCATATTCACAGATCCTAACTGAACAGGATGCAATGTCATCTCAGCACAGCAAAGAACTTCTTTCTGCTCTCTTTTTCACTTATAATTAAGCACCCTACCACATCCTGAAGAATACATTCTTCATTAGACATGTTCATTTGCTTTACACAGTTTTCCAAAAATAGGATCAATGGAACACATTGAAGGGAGAGCAACAAGAAGGATGCTACCAAACAGAAAGCAAATATTTGTAAGGAAACCAATAAAGGATGCCTGTTTTCAGGCTTTAACCTTTGGGTGACAGCAGCTGTTAACCAAACTGCTTTGAAACAACAGGGGTAACGTCCTCACATCAAGGAGATTGTGACAGCTGGGAATGACAGCTGAAAAGGAGAGAACTGAAACAGGCTGCTTTCAAACAGTACTGACTTCTCAAAAATGAGAAAGCATATTTTTAGTTAACTTCTGGTGCTCTGAAAAAGCATGTTAAAATAAAAGATATAGTTACATTACAGTAATGGCATCTGAGACAATCAGAGTGAGGCAAAGTAGAAAATGCTCCTTTCTTCTCTATTGTCCCTTCTGGGGACAAATGTACAAGTCTACAGAAACCTGGTTAATGTGTTCAGCACTACCCAACTGAAACATCTGAATCCTGCCTCACTGCTCCACACACAGGTAAAAATTTAACAAGTTTCTTCCTTCTACTATACCATCATCTGTCCTCTTAACACATGAATGTAAGCTGCCAGGTACACACACAAGGAACTGGATGTATAGGCCAAGATACAGGAAGACTCAGTACATACATTTTTACTGCCTGAAAGCTGCTTACATACTGTGTGATGGAAGTAGTATTTTTCTCAGGAGTACTGAAATAGATTTATAAAGCTATGCTGCATTTAACTGGGGTCAGTATTTTATCCATCAAGTCTCACTGCTCTTGACTGGGCTTCCCATTCTCCTTGACTGTCACTCAGAAATATTACGTACCTATGCAAGAAAGAGATAAATAGATTATTAAATAAACAAACTGTAGCTCAGCAGGAAAAATGAAAGCAACTCCAGTCTTTCCTTAAAAGAAATGGTCACAAAGATTAGAAAGTTGCAACCATGAACAGTTTTTTAAAATATCAAGCTTTTGTTACTCTTTCCAACAACAGTAAAATAAGATGCAAGGAACTGGACAAACAGAAAAGCAAACCAAGACTGAGAAATACACAAGCACATAATAATTAGCTAAAAAAAAAAATCAACTCAGAGTATTAGAGGCAGTGGCTTATAAAAGGTTTAAAAAATTTGTCAACATAACATGGAAATAGAAAGCATTACAGAACAATACACTCCTGAACCCCTCTACACAACTCAACAACAATTCCAGTATTCCAAGGCATCACCCAGCCAACTGAGGTCAAAGCTATTTACTGCTGTGATCTTCTCATGCAGCAGCCAAATACATTCATCTCTGGAAAGACAGCAAGGTGCATCAGAAATCAGGTATCAGACCTTCAGTGAGAAGCAGTCCCCTGCCTATTCCACTCTCCCTCCTTCCCCACATATGCTTTGCCATCCAGCAGTCATGCATACGACCCTCTGCTCTCCAACCTCTACCTGGGGGTTTCTCCTTGGTTTTTTTGGTTTTTTTTTTTTTTTTTTTTTTTTTAACTCCTAAAGACTTCAAACAGCATTTCCCTCAGCAGGAAAGAATCCTTACCCAAACCGATGCAGTGTCTCATGACTGGAGCTAACCACACATCTTCACAAATGAAGACATGAGAACACTCTTCACACCCACCTTTGCCTCAGGCTGCCCAGGCAGGAGCAGCACCCACCTGCACCCACAGCCACTTCCCACACAGCTCCACCTGTGACAGCAGCTGTGGGGGTAAAACCTAGACTTGCATGTGTTTGTCCCATCAAGCTGACTTACCAGGCCTAGTATTTACTTACATGTTTCTGGGACATTTTTGTTTTGAGGAGGACTTAATGCTTTTTCACTAAATTACCATTTTCAAGTATTAGAAATACCAGTAATACACTGAGACTCTTTAGTCATTACTGTCACAACAAAACCAATATCTGATGAAATAATTTCTGCCCAGATGTTAAACTCCAAGGAAACAGCCCCCCTAAAACCCTCCACATCCCAGTAGGGGTGTTGATGTTAACAGTGTAGACTTTAACTAATTCCCTCCTGCTGGGAGTTATTTTTGTCTACCCTTGCACCACTGAACTTAAGATTTGGGAATACAAAACACACCAGAAGACAACATTCTACTTCTCTGGTGTATCATTACATAGACAGGAAACATCACCAGTGAAAACACTATCTTAATACCATTTAAAAATGGCTAAAGACAAAACTGAGTTTTGCATCTTGCCACTTGTTAGCTAAAAGCAAAAAATATTCCAATAAATATGAAAGAACTTAATTAAGCTGAAAGGAATAGTAACTACCAAATGACAAAACTATTCTTTCCCTTTAAGGCTCTAGATCAAGCCAAATGCAAGGGTAGTCCTGAGGATTAAAAATGGATTGAGACTCAAGTCTTGCTATGGACTTCCTGTGTGACCTTGGGCAAGTCACTTGAGAATTTAGTTCTCAAAAATAACAGGCCTATTATAGCAGCCAGGATGAAGCACCAATGTTTCTGAGACCACAAATGAACGACAGGGTTCTGCTTAGTTGCCCAAAACAGAAAAGATCCTATGTGTGAGTCCTCTTGAAAAATGTAGGTAACAACCACCAAAAATTCAGAAATATTGATGTTAATCAGCTGAAAGTTAATCTGGAACTTTGCAATACAGTGTGAATGCCTATGTAAAAATAGAGTAATTTTTTGTTTTCAACCTCTAGTTTTGGGTATTTGAAACCTATCATGAGTAGAATCCTTATGATTTCCAGAGATGCAGTATGTACTGTTAAAGAGTGGGTTTGCATTGACAAAGCACACCTACTCCAATCAGCTTGCAATATCAATTAGTTAAATGTTTTTGAAGTGACTACAAACAGCTAATGACTTGAGAGCAATAAGCTTATATTTTTGGTAAATAATAATGACTGAATTCAGAAGCTGTGATGCTTAAGAGGCATTTGACCAGACAATGTAGTTCCAGCAGTTTCTCTGCAAAAGAGAGCAGTTGATCAAAAATCAGCTAAAAAAAAAATCCCCAACAAGCAAAAAACCTACAACTCAAGTTTCACAGAAGTTAACTTTATTTCTTTACCATCGTAATACACAGTCCCACACATATTAAAAATGTCTGCCACTCCTCACTGGCATTTCCAACTCTATTAAAACAGATGTTTCCACACGAGGAAAGGCATTACAGTGATATTTTGACTTCAGAGTACTTCAGCCTCTCCACCCAGCACTGGAAAACTTCTATATGAAGAAATTACAGGTTAATACCACAACTGGAGTCTCAGTGGGGAAGGAAGCAGGGAACAGCTGTAGAGCCTCTTTTTCCTGTTCTGTCCACAGAGGAGAGCAAGGGCCCAACCAAAGTCAGTAACACCAATTAACAGGACGTGTCAAAGCCCAAAGTCCACAGAAATCCTTCCCCATTTAGTCTATCTGTAACTAAAAATACTCAACAGAAAATTTGGACTAAATTCAAGGAAGTCAAATCCTCTGACTTCTAACTAAAAAAACCTGAGTGATTCCTATGAGTGAGAAGCCCATGTCAGAAGGAAAGTCTCATCTTCTTGCTACTTTTCATTAACCCTTTCAGCAGCACACTTGGAGAGCCCTACAAGCAAGGCAAATTGTTTCAGGATACAGATTACCTTAGAAAAAAGGTAACTACTGCCTCAGGTAGTTAATCACCTTAAGACACCCTGCTTCACAACTGTTAAAATAACAAGCACTGATTGCTGACAGAGAAATGAAGAGATAGTGACCTTTTTAAGAGAACTCACATTGTATTTCAGAGGCTAACATTAAAACAGAAGTACTACTTGTTTGTAAGAGAGAAGGTTGCCTTGGTCTCAAACAGTTAATTCAGTTGTCCATGTAGACCCATTCACTGTGCCTGGAATTTTAACTCGGGCTACATTCCACAAATCCCAAATTGCAAATTTAAATTAACACTAGAGTGAAAACATGATACCTAGCAAAAAAGAAAGGCAAGGGGGCAAGAGAAGACAGGCACAACCAGGAATGTTGTATCCCAAGTGTCACTAACACCTGACATCCTGCCAGTAGTTAACACCTTGGAGCTAAAAGAAATTTGCCATATTCAAAGGAACTTACAGTCTTTGTACAGTTCTTGGCTTGGTAGCAAAACTTTATATGAAATTGTTATCTAATAGAAATAAAAAGAGAAGAGCATCAACTGTAAAGCAACCGAAATAGGACTCTTAACAAGTCCATCTACATAAACTTTTACTAATGAACTCACTGTGACCAAGGCTGGCTTATACCTTCTCCTCACATGTACCAGACAGCAAACAGAATTTACTCAGATTCATACATTCTTCTTCTTTTTACCAATAAATATGCACCTGAAAACCGAATGCATACTTGCCTTCTTTTCAGAAGATCTATACTTAAGATGGTATCTTTTTACACTCTAGGAAGGAAAGTTTTAAATATTTTGTTGGTTTTACTTATCTCACAGCATTGCTGAAGAACAAGATGTATCACTTTTTTGCTGTTCAGTAAGAACTAAGACAATCCCATAACATGCATGAGAGAAGCTAAGAAAGCAACTAATCCTGACTGCAAACCAACTCAGAATAAGAAAACCTCTGATATTGAATATCTTTGAAGTCTACACAGGAGTCTCACATGAGTGTGGCTATGCAGATCACCAGCAAAAAATATCCAAACCATGTCTCTTTCCTCCTCTTCATTTTTCTATCAAAAGAGGGGGAGGAAGGGAAGAAGTAGATAGGATGAAAGACTTCCAACCAGCGCTGTGTTTCTGCTGTATCACAGTATCTCAACACTTTGTAAAGTGTTCTGCTGTAGCAGATGTTTTTGTGTATTGGCCAGAACTAAGGACAATGACACAGGGCAGTTTTCTTCAGGTAGGAAGTGCCAGATTTCCTTGTAAGCGGAGGCTTTAATGGCAGCACCAATCGGCTCTTTGCTGATCTCCTGCGGGGAGCAATAAACAAGGTAGGAAAGGAACCAGCTCTAGAGTTAAGAAGATAAGACTGTCTTTCCAGCTAGACTTACTGCACCAGGATGGCTCCCAAATACAGAGAAAGAGGGGGAAAAAAGAAAAAAACAAAAGTTTACAGTGTAAGAATAGCTGTATTAAGTTTAACAAGAGATAAAAAGAAGAAAAGTTTACAGTATAATAACTCAATGCCATAGCCCAGTATTATTAACTGGCATACTGGATGTCTAATGCAATCTCTCTGCAATAGTCTCCCATTCTGTGGGAAAGTGGAGAGGAAATAGTATAAAAATGCCTTTTTTTTTTTATGCTACAAACAAACCAGTTGCTTATGCATCTCCCCTATGCCCATTCCTCATTAACAGAAGATACCTATAAGAACCAAGTGCATTTAGAGACTTCGGGGGGGAAAAAGCCTCATACTTATTTATTTTAAAGGTTAAAGGGTTAACATTTTTTCTATGCATTTTCTTCAGTAAATATTTGCAAGTCAAACATAAACCCACTGCTGAGAAATCTCTATTATCCAGATTCTATTATCTAACCGATCCTGATGCTCCAATGCACAATGACTTAAGTTGGTGTTAATTCCTCAATAAAAGGAACCAAAACCAGCCTAAACCAAGACACTACATTTTACATTGCAGAACTAGTTGATAAAGACTCACAGGCTTTTTATAATAAAGTGGGTGCAGCAATGAGGTTTGAAAGTGATGCAGATGAAAAATACCTGGAACGATACCACATCTTATACACCTTTTGTTTTCTGCAAGTGATACACGCTACAGACAAAATGGTTTGTGCTAAACAGCCTTAAATCTGGTTTTCTAATATTAAGCACAAAGGAAAAACACTGACAGCAAGCGTGGTAAATAAATCCCTCCCTTGAGAACGAAAGCAGCAGACAGGAGGGGGCTGACATGCATGCAGGAGAAAACTAAACACCATCTTTTTTTTCTACCTGCACAAGTTGCCATTTGCTGCAGCAATCAAGGATCTTTTTTTCCCGTCGATTTCAAAAGCCAGGTTTTCAGAAAATTTCTCTCGCAAGTCATCTGTTGATATGCTTTAAGAGTATGGTATTCATATCACTGGATCTTTAAGAGAAAAATCCATTTTCTTTCCTGTTCAGGTAAACATGTTTACAGCTCCTGCACAGACACTGGGTGGTTCAGACTCACATGTCACACATGTTGTCGTCAGCAACAAGAAAAGCCCCTTTCTCTGATCATCCACATTTTTAATAAGGTAAAGAGAAAAGCACTTTCCAAACTTACCTTTAGCACAGCCAAATCATGAGCTAAATATAAATATTTACACTACGACAAGGAATTAATAACATGAGCGTGCAAACAAGACTACTTGCTAGAAAACGCACACAGCAAAAATAAGAAAACCCTTTTAAGTTCAACGCAATCAAACCACCCCGTTAGCCCCTGGAAAGGCCGTCATTTATCACCACGTTACGCCACGAACAGTCAGGATTAGAGAGGCGAAGCACCGATCGTGACTCCGACCTGTTTCGGAGACCGTTCACTGCATATGAAAACATCTCAGATCGCAGGCAAAGCCTTCCTATCTGTGACCCTGCACAGGAAATGCCACATAAAACCTAAAATTGCCAAGGAGGGTTACAAAATTGCCTACTCTACATCCTATTCCGAAGAGTCGTGCTACGAGGACCGAACTACTTCTCCATTTTCCAGAAAATAAGTAGAGAGTGGGTGTTACGAGCCTTTATTCCCCCCACCGTGTACCTTCCCATCGCATCTTAAAGTAACACATGTACCAAAGGGGAAAAAACACCACCCCACAGCAGCCCTTAAGTCTGAAATGTAAATGTAATTCCTTATATAGACTGCAGCAGCTGGTCACACACGCACGGAGAGCGGAGCGGGGGCCCCCGGCCAAACCGTTACCACCCATTATTATACAAACAGGTACCTCCGAAGCCAGAGGGAAGAAACTTCGCCGCCCGCCCCCGCCGCCCGGGCGCAGCCC
>JANPWX010000094.1:7601326-7616817 GCA_024734555.1 Trochalopteron elliotii
GTGTGTGTATCTCTGCCATAAATCATCAATATATACATAGCTATAGATGGTTGTCATGACTTGCACATATGCAACTGACTTTTCTAACATCTTCCTTATTAAGAAAAAGTGTTTGTGGAGGTCACAAAGGCCTTCAAACCCATTTTGTTTCTCTTGCTCTCCCTTTGCCCTACTTGTTGCATATTGCTTTTCTATGACAGCAATTAACCTGTGCTGATGCCTATGTCAGATTAGTATGCTGTAAAAAATGAATGTATTAGAACATAACAAGACCTACCCTTCCATTCTAATACTAATTTTAACTTTCAGTGTGATCTCTGTTTCAGAGCCTTCACATAAGCAAAAAAATTACTTGAGAAAAAAACTTGAAAAGATCATTTCACATTCTTCATCCAAAAGGCAAATCTCACGTATTCAAAATGGAATTGGAATGCAAATTTGGGTGCAAGTGGTGGATAGTGAACAGTTGCAGGGGTTTTTTGTCTGTTTTCAAAATACCTGGAACTTCAGATGAGAATGTCGATTTCAACATTTTATTTTTCTACCACTAGATAGAGGTGCAAAGTGCTGTTTCAAAATACTATTTTTTTTAAAATTACATCTGAAGTTGTGACTGATCAAATTACATTTGTACTGCAGTTAGATTGCCCACTTTTAATAGCAGCACATTTTCTATTCATCTTTGTTTATGATGACTCTGTTAAGTGTTCTTATCCTTTATACTAATTAAACACTAATGTGTTGTGAATATTTTCACATATGGATCATGTGTGTTTGCTTCTGTAATTTGCACTCTATTTCTGATTTAGTTCTGCTCCCCAGCCTTCTTGCTGTTTGCTGTCTCACGGTTTTGTGCAATTGTTCATTTGGCTCTCATTTGGGGTTATTCCCTTTGTTATGATGTCTGCACAGGTGGCTCACACAGCTCTTTAAATTCCAACCTAAAACTGATTTCTTAATTATTTCATTGCTTAGTCTTTGCATGTGTATTTGGGGGTTTTGGTAGTTGAAACATTCTAATGTTAGGCATTACTCATTTGTTGTCTCTTGTTTCTTGTTTTTTTCTCACTTTAAGTGCATAATGTTTCTCCAGGGAATGTTTGTTAATACATAAAAGGAAAGCTGTTGTTCTGGAGCTTGCAGTGTGTCTTCTGAATATAGAATTAACATAAAGAAAGCCAGAAAAAAGAAAAAGTATGAGACTCTACCAAAACAAACAAATAAATACACTTGAAAGTCTCATTTTGCTTAAGAGACCTCAACAAATCATCAGCCAATGCCATAAGGAGAAACAGATATTGCAATGGTTAATTTCTGGAATGTGCAGTGAAGCTTTGGTGCACTCAGCATAGTTGGTCTGATTCTCAGGGTTGGCAAGGTCTATCTGGTAGTTACAAACATATGGTGTTAAAATGCAGTATGTTTGAAACTCAGATGCATAGACCAAACTCATTGGAACTACAGAGCTGTGTAAAATTCTAGTGTAATTATATCTGAGTTGAGTTTATTGGAGTAGGAACAGCAGTTCAGTGCAAGAATAATCATGTGTAGATACAGAATTGGAAAGGAATTGAGATTCTCACATAAGGCTATGTGTATCAAGAATTTTGGGTTGCACTATCAAAAAGAAAAGCCTAGTTTGGATCCATCCAAATAATAAGGTTTTCTGTTTTCCCTTGTGGGGAAAAAAAAAAAAGTCTAAAAAGATTTTATGTGGGATCATCTAGAAAATGTGGGGGTTTTTCCCCCAAGTATTGAAAGCCTGCATAAGCAACTGTTAAAGCAGAGCAGGTGGTCCACAGGTTTCTATGAAAATTCACTTTATTAGGTTCTCTGTTCTTACTGGGAGATTTGAACAGAGATGTCTGTGGTGGGCAGTGTCTTAAATCCCTGGGCTTTAGGTGTTATGAAGAACTTTCATTTTGTCTTATTAATGACTAAGTACTCTAAAAAGGACAAGGGCTCCTGTGTCATCTTAAGAGAAGAACTTTAAAACACTCTCCACAACACTTAGATAAATGTTATGGCCATTAGATTGTAATATTTCTCTAGTTCCTTTATTATTTTAAGCATTTTATAACTAAAAACATTCATCAGTACAGATGAAGACCATCTGAATTTTCTTTAGGAAGGTGAATTTCCATCATTGCTGAGTGATAATGGTTCAGATTTTTATTAGAAGAGGATATAATTGAACCTTGGTTTTTAATATCCTGCAGGAACTCAGTGACTACTGGGATTTCATACTAAAGATTGATCATACCCACTGTTTCATGCATGCTGGGCTTGCTCTGGAAAGACCAAATTGGTTGTGGAGCAGTTAGGTAGAGAAAAACCAAGTTTAAAGATCTGCAGGTGGTTAGGTTGAGTGAAGAATTAGGCAGATTAGGGAATATCAGAAGCAGATCTTCACATGCCCAGAGAATTTACCTGAAAAATCCTGAGTAAATGGAATTAGGTGGAAGTTGAAAATAGTAATTCAGAGCTTTTTAGGTGTCTCCACAATCTTGACTGACCAGGGCTTTGCAAATACAAAAAAGCTATCTGAAGTTAAAAAAAATTAAAATTTGATTTAAGGTAATTTTATTTTATTTAAAAGTTTCATTACCTATTTCAGTAGCTGTTGGTAGGCCTAAAGTGGAGCAGTTGAGTTCTTGCAGGTGATGACTAAATCCCATTTAGTAACTGTGGTAGGTGACTCTGTGTGGGACTCAGCTGCCTTGCATAAGTTTTGCTTGTGGGCTATTCCTTCCTACTGCCTTTGTAGTTTGTGGGGATCTAGTCAGTAGAGCCTGGCACATCTCACAGACACATAAGTAAAGTGAAATGAATTCCAACCCATCTCTTACTCCTGACATCAGTCCAATCAGTGAAGTATATTTTCCTGTCATGAGGTGTTTGGGGTTTTGGATATGACTTCATTCCTGTGCTCTAATTTTCACTCCCAGTTTTGTGAGGTGAAAAGTCCTAGAATTTGTCTCACCTGCAACTGATGTCTGTTTTGCCAGATATATTTAGATATTGTTTAATGACAAGGCATGATAATTATTTCATGACAAATCCATCCTCTGTGGATTTCCATATAATGTACCATATCTCACACAACACCAAAGAAACAATAATATGAAAAAAATTGGTTTTTTTCCCCATAAGTATTTGAAATCCAGACAAATGTTTATAAAACATCTGGGCAGTCTTAACACAGAGAGAATAACTGTGGAGGCCTTATTCTGCAGAGATGTGCAATTCTAAAGTTCGAAGTTTATTCCTGCAGCCAGATGTATTTGGATTCATCATTGCAGCATCTTTCAGAGAAGGACAGAAGAAATTAGCTTAATTGTATTAATAATAGTACTTTGATGCCATGCCATTTATTCTAAACAATGTCAAAAAACTTCATGGGATTAATTGCTAACTTTTGGTGTTAAATTAATTTGCAAAATGGATAAACTCTTCACTTCAATAGTGTTCGTCACCATGAATCCAGGACTGTACCTGCCTTGCATTCTTCACCTTAAACTGCTTTATCTTTAGTTGCTGACTGTTTCATAAATAGTGCTCTGCTCCTGAATAGTGTTTATATGTTCTGTAATGTTTTTATCTTAACATTGTTTCTTGCTTAAACATTTGTTCTAGAAGGTCTGAAAAATTATGTTTTTAACTCCTGTTAATTTCCCCTTTGACAGGTAGCTTATGGGCAACTATTTTGCAGACTCTATTTCAAGACATTCTAACTACAGCCTAGTCTTAATCTGAGTCAAATCACAGTCCTATTTTCTGTTGAACAGTAATGCACTACATTTGTTTTACAGCCTCTGTAACTGCATTTTAAGGACATATGCATTGCTTGGATCTCCATTTTCCTTAAACTGATGCATGCTGGTATGAATCCTAAGCAAACTGTTTTGATGCCTTTTTCCCAGCCTGTTTTTCCTCTGGAATAGTGATGGATAACCCTTTCTGTTGACTTGGGCAAAATCAGAGAAAAAAAAAGCAAACAGACAGACCTATCCATTGCTGTGACTACCTAGTCTGAAATGCCAAACTTAGCAAACAGGCCGTTCTTCATACATAAAAGAAAATATAGACAGAGTACTCAGCTAGTCAGGAATCACCAAATGTACCAAAGTCCATGGCTAAAATGAAATGAAAATATTTCATGTAAATTTATCTGTGTGTTCTTTTACTTGCTTGCTACACAATGCTGTCTCTCATGTCCTACTACACCAGAGCTCAGGGTGCATTTCTTCATTAGCTTTTCTTACCTTTTAGAATGTTAAAAAATATGCAAAACCATTTTTGATAACTTTTATGGTGTGTATCCGTTACTACAATTTATCTGCTTGTATGTATACACACATGCATAAAGCTATTTTTAAAGATTAGGAAGGTCACAAAGTCATGGCTTGGCCTAGATTCATGATCCCTTGGTTATACCCGCATCTGGCTGCTCCATCCCTTCCCAGGAGATTACTCCCACAGCAGCCAAGGCTGCTGTTCAAATCCCCATGTATTAGCAAACTGAAAACAGCAGTAGACCAAATTAAAAATGCTCCACTGGACCAGCAGCTGCAGACCCAGTCTTTCTCCCATTTAGTTGAAGTGGCTGAAGAGGGCTACTGTTTCCAGCTGTAGGATCAATGTTCTTTTCACCTGCTCCAGCTATATCCAGCATGGATGGCAACATTACAGAATGGAAATATTAATTCTTCTCTTTTCAGTCACATAGTTTTAATTTTATCCTATAACATGTTAGCTACATTACCCTGTCTCTTCCTGCAGCTTGAGAAGGTGTGTCACTTGGCAATGTGTTAAAGTATCTTTCCTCCTTGTTCAAAATAGTTTCCAAATCCCAATCATGCAGGTTATGCAAACCTCACTCTGAAGACGATCTTGGAATTTCCATGGAAAGCAGCCCTGGGCAGATGCTTATGTGTGATTTTGACTTATGCAATATATGGAAGGTCATACATCATGTCAGACATATTTTGTTCATCAGAGTAGTCTTCCTAAACGCTTTGAGAAACTAGCCAAAATGGGAAATTTCCTTTACCAGAAAAAGTGTTTGAGGATTCATTTGGTCTTGTCTTGTTGCAACAACTCCTACTGTTAACTACCAGCTAAGGGGACACATCTCTGTTGAGGAAGTAGCATGGGGGTGTAGGTAGCAGAAAAGTTCCAAATACTTTTTATTCCACTTTCCTGATGGGAAAAGATTCCATTTTCTCCCAACCTTTTGCTCTCCCTTCTCCGAATCATAACAAATTCATCAGAAAGCTCTTTTCTTCCTCCATTAAAAGAATGTCGAAAACTTCCCTTTTGCAGTCCTACTTGGATCTAAATCTGCATTTGACATTTCATGCTACACCCAGTTCCAACAGATGTAGGCTCGGTGGCCTTGCAATTAGGTACTATGTTAAGTGATATCTAATTTTAGGACATGCCATATGGCTCTCCCTGTATTCTCCTAGATCGTGTATAAAAGGTGAGCATGCTGTTTCGTTACAGAGATCCATTACTTCCTGAAGTCATGGGAAGATGCAGTCAGTGCTCCTTGGACCACAGTCCATCAGCAGGCTTTATAGAGCCCTCTTACATTCTAGTTAAAGATATGATCTCAAAAAGAAAATATAGGCATCAATTAATATCAGAACATTGATCCCCAGCCTGAGAATGTAAGTTTCAGGAGGAGTATGTAGCAGTAATTTTTCTACTTTTCCCTTTAGAAGATGCTATTTGATATTAGGAACTAGTAATCTCCAATTTTTAAGTTACTATTAATTTCAGTGAACAGACCTGTCTTCTGTTATCTGATCATCTGGGATCTTTTTAAAAGAAAAACATCATTCCAGTATTAGAAAGAATATTTTAGCTTGCCATATTTAATCAAAACATATTGAAGCAAGATGCAAAGCAGTATCAGATGAAAGCTAAATTCCTCTGTTAGATGCTAAGTGAGTATAACCTTCCTGTCCAAAGAGAGTCAAAGAGTTTAAGAAATTACTGGCTTAGGGTTATGCAGAAAATAGTAGGGAGTAGTGATTTAATAATGACACAGTTAAATATAATAATGAAACACAAGATTAATATATGTTGACTATATGTTAGGACATTTTAGGGGTTAAGATATACTTTGAGCAGTGTCAGGTTTTTCTCTTTGCCTCTCCCATTAGGAATTAGATCACATTCCACAAGGCTAAAGGTAATCACCTTCTTTTCATTTTCCATTATGAATTTTTCAATGCTGCTCCGTTAGGGTCTGACAAAGTGTTTTCTAAACAGAGTCCATCTGACCAGTGGTGAGTGCTCTGCTTGCTGGTGAGGTATCCATCACTGGGAGTGTGTTCCCTCCTCACCTGACAGCACTGCTTATCCAACTGCTCCCAGAGTGGGAATCTACAGAAGGCACTTAGAGAGACAGGGGAAGCTATTCCCTGGAAATCAGGGCTCTTTGAGAGGAACAGAGGGAGGTTTGAGATGATGCTTCACCACATTCTGCTGAGTCAAGTCAGCATTAAGTCAATACATATTCTCTCTTGGGAGTCCTAATTACAGCTGAGGATCTTCGGAAGTTATAGAAGGAAGGAAAGAGAAGGGCTCAAGTGCTTTCATAGCCTCTTCTTTTGAATATCCAAGGAAAATACAAGGAGGGCCCTATTACTCAAGGAACCCAAGAACTGCAATTGCAGATTCTACCCAGCATCAATACTACTGATTTAATCCACAGGACTCTACTGAAGAAGGATTTTTGGGGTGATAAGTTAGTCAGTACCTAAGTATCTGCAGAAATGTCTGTAGTGGGCCTTACTGTAAGATTTGCCAGCATCACTGTTCTATCTCTTCTACACACTGCTTCTGCTGCTTGGTCTCCATTTCTTCTTGCTTGAATGGCATCCAAATTTTTGGTTTTAGTGTATTTAGTATTTTGTAACAATTTATATAATTTAAAGAGTGTTTCAATGCAATTTGTTGAGGGTAATTAGCCTGTAGTTGCTCTTCAAGGAAGTAAAAATTAAAAAGCAGTTGTGGTCCTTTTTTGGAGTGACACAGCTGAAATAAATCCATTGCCCAAAACTGAGCAGTAGGTGAATTTGTCACGAGTCTGCTGTGCAGAGGGATGGGTGGAAGTGGATGTCACTGGCATACAACTGGAAAAGCTGCTTTTGCAAAGGCAGACAGAAGTGACAAGAGGAGAAGTAAAAACCCTACTTTGGGGAGAAAGTCCAGCAGAAGAACTTTGTTGTCAAAGTGATGCTTAAAGCAAGGCATGAAATGGCAAGCAACACAACTGCTTTCTCTAGTATTTAATTCCTGCCTGGTTAGCAGAGCCATAAGCCAGAGGCTTCTGGAAACTCTCCTGGTGTGCGCTTGGCAGCCAGCAGGAGCGGCTCAGGAGCGGCTCAGGCACCCGGGTGTGTGCCCCTGCCCGGCGCTGCTCCCGGAGCCCGGGACACCCCTCTGCATCCCCCGGGGAAAGAACCATTAGCGCCCTATTAGCAGAACGAGCAGCCAGATCAGGTTGGAAGATATCCTGCAGCATGAGCTGATAATTAAGGATCCTCAATTAGGCAGAGCCTTGAGGCAAGAGGATGACCTATGTCTGGGAAGAACAGGTGGGGCTGTAAATCAGTGTAAGTCACTTGAGAACTCTTGGGGTTTGTTTGGGCGTTTTTGGTTTTTTTTTTTTTGTTTTTTTTTTTTTTTTGTTGGGTTTTTTTTTGTTTGTTTGTTTTTGTTTTTGTTTTGTTTTGTTTTCGAGGGGATTCTTTGGTGGCTTTTTGTTTGTTTTCTCATTTTAATTGTATATATATTATATAACTATATTTATACGAACTGCTCCTAAATAGTGAAGCGTAGATAAAGAACAAGAGGATTACTGAATATTTGAATTAGTAATCATTCCCAGAATTTTGAGTACAAATTTTTGACACGGACTGTTAAAAAAAAAAAACAAAAAAAAAAAAAACCCCAAAGAAAACGAAGCTACTGGCTGGTGGAACATCAGGGAGACACCCCAGATAACTATCTGAAAATGAGCAGTGTCTTGAATCTCTGGGAGTGAAAGTCCTATGGATTATGAGCTCCATTTTCTGGCCCACAGTGCCTTGCTTTCAGCCATTTTTTACTCTTCGTTTTTGCCCATCCACTTTCAGATGTAACTAATCTCCCCTGGGAGGAGATTCCAGAATTACTGCAGAAACTGTCCCATTGCACATTCCGTAATAAAAAACACGCCATAACAGGTTATATTTAACAAGGAAAAGAGGAATAGAAAGTGGTACATCTGCACAATGAATATAATATAACATTGACTTGGAATTTCCTGACTTCAGCAGTGCTTCCAAAATAATAATGCATTCACAGAATTACACTTAGCTTTCTGCTTTTAAAAGGAAAATATTTGAAAGCAAAAGTATTTGCATCTTCCAAGTTCTTCTGGCTCTGTGTGTGAGATAGTGGAAATAACACAGGGTTGTGTAACCACAGCAAACAAGTGGGCTGGGAATTCTGTTGCTGCTTGGCTGGCCCAAACCAGAGCAATAGTGGGGCCTGTATTTTGAATTTAATAGGTAAAAGTTTTTTCCCCTAAACTCCATTCATTTCTATGGATGAAAATAAAATTACTCAGTTGTAGACAGAACTGGTGGTGACCTACAATTACTGATGTCTGGCATTTCCATTATAAGAGGCAGGATTTAGTTGGCTATAATTTCAGCTGTTGGTTGGTTGGTTGAAATTTTACCTGATTAGACAGGAGTTTCCTTTGCTGGCTAAATCCTGCAGTCCTGACTTTTTCAAGCCAGAAGTTCACCAACATTTTTCATCACTATCTATCAAGACATTAAGCAAAAAAAATATTATTTTGACCATATAGACAATCACTGTAATTTAAGCTTGTTTAAAATTTGGCAAAGAACTCACCATCTTGTTGGGATGTCTTTTCTGCTTTCTGTGCAAAGTCTCAGAAGTTGTAGCTATTTGTGCAAATTTAGTACATGGCTGTCCAAAAAAAGAAAAAAATATCCATCTACTCAAGCATACTCCAAAGCAGGGACAGAATTAAATCACTGAGATACACTTGATTGATCCACCAGTAAAAATGCTGAAAGGCAGCAGAAATATGTACGTATTTAACCTCCCAGCAATTTTAACTTTAGTGGGGTTTAACTGATGAAATCAGTCTTTATTTTCCTTCCCTGTTTTACCAGTAAAATTCCCTGATATTTACAAAACTTTGAAGTGTAGATTTTATTCTCCCTTTTATAAATGAATTTTGTCTTTCGCATCACTGTAAAACCAAAAGCATGACCACCTGACTCACTGACTTTTTCCTAGGTGTTTTTCTGGAAGGGATTATCAGATGCTCCTTGGTATTGACATTTTTACCATAATAATAAAAAAATTTTGAAGATGTGTAAAGATTACATATATTTGGGGTCTTGGTCAGTGAAGATTATTTGACATACAGCACTGTGTCTTAGCTCCATTCTCTGTTAAGTCTCTTTTTTGCATCCAGTTCACTGCTAACAAATAGGGAGATTATTGATGTAACATAGGCAGAGGCTCTGGTACTTCCTTGGTGCTCTACCAAAGTGAAAATCTTGTCTGCTCTTCATTGTCCTTGTATCCTTCTCCCAATCTCCCCCCCCCCTTCTTTTTTTTTTTTCTGTCATCAGTAAGAGCTAAGAAATAAGAAATAAATGGCTTTTTTAGTGTTCACAGAAGCAGTACAAATCTTTTGTTTCTGTGATTAGAGAGATATGTTTGTTTTTCTTCACAGGTTACTCAGTATGTCAATAATTTTAGATATTGAGTTTTGATACTTCACTGTTTTGCCATGGGAGTATTGGAGATAAATTAACAGACCAGCAGGTTTTAAATAGGACATATTGCTCCTGGTTTTGAAACAGCTCTTAGAGCTGGGTGTGCTGGACACCAAACGCCAAGGGGCCTGATGGACAGGCTAACGCTGTCTTTGCCAAGTCTCCATGAGAAACTGGTGGATATCGGGTCAGGCCCTGGAAGTTGTCTGTCTTCTTCCATTTAACTGCAGGCTTAGAGCAAGTCTGAGCAGCTTTTCCTGTGGTGAGCTTAAGCGTGGGATCAGTGCAAACACATATGTTCTTGTGGCTTCATTGGATCCAGAAAATCTGGTGGGAGTATGTCTGCAACCTAGTCGTGATTGCTGCAAGCTGTGAGCGTGACCAGGGACACTGCAGAGCTTCAAAACCTTGGGAAGACTGTGTTAAGGTTAATGATACTGGATATGCAACTGATTTACAGTGTGCTGAAAGCATCCTTCCTATATAAAATATGGAAGAAAAAGTAATGTGAACTGTGAATTTTTTGATGAGTAAGTTTGACACATTGCTGCATCCTAAAATTATCTGGGAAGTTGTTTGTTTGGTTTTTTTTCAGACTAAAGATATAATACTGATTTTCAGTAACTAAAAACTGCAATGTGTGGGGGGTTTACAAGTTCTAGAATCTAAATCAAGGTTTTGTCTACCACTTATGTGATATCTACCTACTCCATGCCCTATTATTTAGCTTATGGGAAAAAAATGTGCTGGTGTTGCTTCTTTTCCATCTGTTCCATAACCTCTGATATCGAACTCCTAAAAAGCTCAAAGCAGACTAAACAGGTCATAGTCAAAACAGTAAGGTTGCTTTTCATTCATTCTTTGAATCAGATGTTTTAATTATAGCTTTCAGTTTGTTTGCTAATTAGAAAACAGGTCCACAATGTGGTATCTATCTACTTCCACTTGAATCAATAAACAGAAAAGTCATGAGAAAGGGACCTCTTCCCTTCAGGGAGTCTTTTCTTGTTAATGTTGACTCAGGTTGTTAGTGCTTATTCTTGTCTCCTTTCCTCTTCTGCTTACTTCCCAGTCTTTTCTCTTTCAGTTCCTCCTTGTTTCCTAATGTGAGATCTCCTGCTTTTCACACTGGCATCTGTTCATCTGTCCTTCATATTTACCTGCTCTGTCATGAGTGTGCAGTATTTTTCAGTCTGCATTGTGAAAGTAAGCTCTTTAACCAGGTTAAATAATGCTTTTTAAGCCAGTAGAAAGTTCAAATGTGAGTTTCATTGTAAGTGAAACAAGAGGAATACTTTAGCTATAAATAATGAATATGTACTTTTAAATAACTTGTGAGACCTGTTTGGAATAATCCTGGTTTGCCTCCCATCTGGAAATCGCAGCGCTGGCCGAGAAATGAGTACTTCATGTGCCTGCAACTTGATTAAATTGAGATAAGTTACTAAATGATCTGACTTTTTCTGTTTGCTCTGTGCTTTGGATGACACTTGGATTTTATAGCTTCTACTTTATGGCTATCTGAATCCAGTTCCTGCAAAAGACTTAACATGTACATATTACTTTATTTTGGCTGTGTGTGTAGAGATTTTTTAGATTTGGGACATGATTAGTTTCTTTCTTGCTGAACCAACCACTGTAAATTTCAATAGGGAAGCAGAAAAGCCCCTTAAATTTTAAGGAAGCTTCTAAAACAATGATTTGAGGATGTGCTATTTAAAGTGAATTGCATCAGGTACTGGGTTATTTTGAAATAAAAGAAGTCTGAATAACAGTGACCTGATTTTTGTGAGTTCAGACTTGCTACCACACGTCATGAAATTAGAAACTATTTGTAAGGGAGCAAATAATCAGAAATACAAATGTAGCCAAAAAGCTGTGGTGTTTGAGGGATGCGTATTCCCACTTGTTTAAGTGTTAGTGCTGTGTATATTGGGTCCCTGCAGATTCTAGACACACCTTGCTTGTATTCCATATTTCTCCTGTGTGTCAACTCTGAAGGGCTTTTCCCACAATCTGGAAATAAAGAAAGGTCAGTTAAAACAAATACCATAAAAGGACAAGGTAAAATTTTTCAAATTTTAGAGACAATATCTATCTTCAAATCCCCTCACAAGACCTACATTAAAATAATGATCACAACCCAAATATAGAATATTTGAACTGCCCTTTTCCAGGCCAGATGTGCTATGTTATGTAATGCCATTTTAGGGTGATTGCTGGAGCTTGGAGTAAAAGGAAAATGAACATATTGTAGGTATTGCTCCAAAGAGCAAACGTCATAAAAAATGTTATAAAACTCAAGGCCTTGAGCAAAACATTTTAGCAAATGTAAATTCTACACAGAGCCTTGCCTACATAAAAGCTGAATTCTTCAGCAAGGTGCAATCCAGCCACAGGCCCCAGATCTTGCAAAGACACAAATACACATCCCTGCACCCACTCTACCTGGACACTCTGCAGAACTCACTCCTTCAGGCACGCCTCACTTCTAAGGCAAACGCACTACAACAGAAATTTTCTCCATATGCTTTTCAAAACCCTATTAAATCAAAACCATCCAAGCAAGTAGTTGTTGATATGCGTGTGCAACAGGCTTTCCAGAAATTCCTTGTTAATAAAGCCAATGTTTTCCACTGCTTGCAGGGAGAAAATCTGCTGGGTTCAGAGCATTGTGATCAATCCACATTGCAAAGTCACAAATAGAGAAACGAAGGACAGTCACTGTCCATTTTTTGCACTGAAGACGCATTAATCAGACTCCATTTTCTTCACTGCTTTAAACCACACTCTCAGGATGAAGTGCCAGTGTCCTGCCTCCATGGCTGTCATAGCTGTCCCCTCTGTCACTGCAGCCAGACAGGGGACAACACACTCACTACTTGAAACATTTCACAGTTGTGATCTCAAGCAGAGGACGAATGACTACACAGAGCATTTGAGAGGAAACTATACCAGGGGAAAGCCTTGGAGCATCTACAGCAAGAGTCTGAACACGTATAGGGAGCACACCACAAGAGCCACTGCTCTCAGGCAGCATTTCTTCTCTTAGAAACATCTTTTCACTGTGAAGAAAATTTTCTTCCTTTTCAGGCGCTCTGTAGCAAGGGCAAAAATAGGAACCCAATTAGGCCTGGCTGCTCTGCAGGGAGGAGAGAGCGGCGAGGACAGAGGGGGCTGTGCCATGGTTTTGCCTGGGGCACAACCTGCACAGGAACTCGCTGTCCCTCAAGAGAAATGTGACCTTTAGCGGCTCGCTTGTTCTCAGAGGGGATGGCAGAGCAGCTATCCTTGGCAAGAGCAGCAGGGGAGGCTGTATCTGAGCCCTGTTCCCTCAGGGGCTAAGCCTTGGGGTGTTTATATTTTAGGCCACCTTTACTTCCACCTTGTAGACTCAGGACGAAAGATAGGATAAATAGACTTTTCCCAACCTATTGAAGAAAAACCTGCTTCCCTCTGGCAGAGGGACTCAGCAGTAAATGGGCAGCATTTGCAGGTTGTTGAAATGTCCCCATGGCTTCAGACTCTGTAAAGCTGACCAAGGGGCAGGAATAGGCAGGGATAGCCAGGTAGCTTGAGCACAGCAGATACCAGTAATCTGCCAACTCTTACTTACACTCCATCTCTATGCTAACTGGGCCAGTCAGATCTCTGCCTTGGCCTTGGGAAGGCTGATGTGCCTGCATAGCTCTCGAGTGTTGTTCAGAGAAGTCAGCGAGGGTTTTCAAACGTATTTAGTTCTGCAAATGTGTTTCCTTGCTAAGCTATTTCTAGATTTGTGCCTTTCTTTTTTTTTTTTTTTAACATCAAAAACAAGAATAGGAGAGATTTAAAGATAGCAATTATATCTCCTCTCTGTCTTTATTTGGCCATGGGGTTTTGTAGTCTCCTAAGGTAGTTTATTCACAAAATAAACTGCTTAACCTCATAGCATCACTTTGCACCTATCCCAATCTGACTTTGTCTTTTCTGTGTGAGCATCCCAGTTATTCAAAAGATGTCAGCAGAGGTGTCCAGTGCCTTGGACAATGGCCTGAATTCTTCCTACGTGCTGCCAATGCTTTTCTGTATCTTATGATTATGTTTTGCATCCTATAATCATGTTTGTAATTTATCAGGACAATCCTGTCTCTGCTGTACTAATCCTGTGATCAGCCAGCAAGTTCATGCTTATCTTGCTCCTCTGTTGTTTCCATTTTATTCTTGTTGTTAGTTGAAATTCTCAGTCTCACACTTTCTACTTTTAAGTTTCTGCTCATGTCTGGTACCTCAGTCCCCCTTCCTGACTTTTTCTGGGGGGAAAAAAGAAAAAAAAAAAAAGCTATGTTAAGAGTGCCACCTTATCTGTTGCTTTTCTTCAAGGCACTTGTATTTTATGCAAAATAATAATGTAAAACTCCAAGTAGAAGAATCAAGAAGCCTTGCACTCTTAAAAATTGCATTAATAAAGAAAGTCTTAGGCAGCACGTGCCTGCTGACTGCACCAGGGCAGGCAGCTTGTGTAAAGCAAGTGTTGTAGTGACTGGCAACACACACAGAATCTGCAGCTCACAGGGAATCACTGTATGGAGTTTATACAATTGATTAAATGATATTGTGCTCAGTCATCAAAAATGGAGCCTCACAATAATTGGAATTATGTGCTTTGTTCTAATCTTTGCTTGCATAATATCAGAGGAACATTTATTTCTAGATAAAATAAATATAAATGGATATAACTGAGCCTGACAAAGTTATCTCTCTCCAGTTGCTGAAGGTGAGAGAGAAAATAAATTCACTGTCTTGTTACCAGTAAAATTTTAAAAACCCAGAGGTGGAGAATTTGCTGCTTTTCGGGCTAGTACAGCAGGTCTCTGAGTGGCCATGCAGTAGAAACAGCAGTGATCAGTGTGTTCCACAAAGGTGGGTTTGAAGAAGCATTAGAGATTTTATAGCAGCTGAAATATAAATAAAGGAGAAAGGCAAATGTCTGAGGATGAGTCAGCCAAGAGGTGAATGCATTTACTCGTAAGTGGGCTGTTTTGTAGATCACATTGAGACTCCTTAGCCAAGATAAGGCTGCAGACTCTGGGCTTGAACTTTTCTGAAATCTTTGATTAATTGCTAGTGGATGATCCATCTAAAATATTCCTGTGTCTTTCTCTCTTTCTTTTATTAAGCTCCTATTTCTTTAGCTTTCTGTTCTCTTGCCTTTTCCCTTTTCTCTGTAATTTTTTTTCTCTAATTAAATATAAATAAAAAGGACTGCATGTTCTGTGCTGTCACTTATGATACATAACTTCTCAGTAGAAATCCCACATTCAGTAGTAATTTCAACTGACAGATTGCAATTAAAGAAAGATAGAAGGTTTATAGGTTTCAACTGTGTATCTGCATTTCTTGTCTTCTGTGTGGTTTTGTTTTTCAAGTTAACTGAATTTTCAGCACGTGTACATGTATAAATATTTCTGCTTTTCTATCTGATCAGATTAGTATTATTTAGGTCACTTTTAGTCAAGCAAGCCATGCTGGTATGGCAGTGTCAGCTAGGGGAGGGACAGGTTTGGGGTTTGGTTGGTTGTTTGTTTGTTTATTTTCTTGTTTAACTGGGGAAAATCTGAGTTTAGTGTGCGGTGAAACTAGAAGAATCCTCGTAAGGACACAACAAAAATTCATGATTTTTTTTTT
>JANPWX010000095.1:8870-28006 GCA_024734555.1 Trochalopteron elliotii
TTGTTGAGGGATGTCGAGTTGCAGCCAGTCTGTTAAGGCAGGCAGGAGGGAGCAGGAATTGAAGATGACAACAGTGGTGAAGCACAGAGTGGGTCATGCTGTGAGAAGCTGGAGGACGTTCAGCCCCACATAGTGAGAGAAGAAGAAATGCAGGATGCCCAGGGCTGACACTGCAATGAGAATCCAGAGGACTCCAGCGCTGAAGTATATCGGGGCGAGTCTGATGGGAGAGAGGCAGCTGCTGACACTGAGCTTCCCTCCTGGGAACAGCCCCTTCTTCCCTGCAGAAGTGGGTGGAAAGGCAGCCCCCGGCTGTCCCCTGCCCCTTGTGTGAGTCCCATGCCCTTCTTCCACCTCAAGGGAACAAACACACACAACCAAGAGGCTTTGGGGCAGCTCCAGCCTTGCCCAGTACCTGTGTTGCCCTGTATCCATGTTCACATTATGCCTCGGAGACAAGGCTGAGTCATGCAGGAATCCCAGAGCACCCAAGAGTCCTGAGCTTTCCCAAAGCACACTATGTTCCCAAATACAGCCCCAGGGGTTACCATGTACTCCCCTGAGTGCTGCTGTGTGTGTGTAACTGTATGTGTGTGTGTGTGTGTGTGTGTCTGAGCATGTAAGTGTGCAAGAGTGTGTAAGAGTCTGCAAGAATATGTGTATGAAAGTGTGTAACTGTGTAAGAGTGTGTAAGAGCATGCAAGAGTGTGTGTGTGTTTACCTTTCTGAGGACGATGCCTTGTATCCCACAAAGTAGCAGTAGCGGGCACAGAGATAGAGCAGACCCAAGGCTGCAGCCAGACCTGTGTGCAGGAGAGATCACAGTGACCATCTCCAAAGGATTTTCAGAGCTGCTTGGAAACAAGGATGTAGCCCAAAGTGAAGGAATAGAGACTCTGTGTCCTCTGGGTCTACCCTCCCATCAGAGACAGAATTACTGATTAATTTGTTGTTCAGAAGTTGAGCAGGACCGGAGGACTGAGCCAGCATGCAGGGCAACAGATCCAGTGACAAACCATGTAATGAGATATTCTCACCTTGATGGAAGAAGAGTCCAGCCTGCCACAGAAGTGCCAGGAAGATGGGAAAATACTCTGAGGAGTTCACCCTGGCAGGAAAGAGAAAGGTCATAAACTCGGGAAAGGAAGGAAGCTCTTCCTCTTTTGCTTCCCCTAGCAGTTTCCAGACACTGGAGGCTTTTACTTTTTAGACCTGATGGATGTTGTCATAAAAAGCCTCCAGGCTTGCTCCTTTTCCCACAGTTCCTGACCCAGCTTTATTCACAGAAATTAAACAATGGAAAGAACACGGTCTCCGGGGTACCAGAAATGAAGTAAAAGATTCCCAGGTCAGACTGTGCACAGAAAGGCTCCATGAACCACTCCCACTGCTCCTTCCCAAGTGCTGCAGCTCAAACCCTGCTGCCAATGCCCCAAAGCCCCAAGCTGTAGGGAAGGCCTGTCCCTCAAGTAGATAAGGCCAGAGCAGCGTGGGCTTTGTGCAGGAGTTGGAGGGAGCTCATAACTGTTGGGATTGTTTGGATGCCATGCCCTGTCCTCCCAAAGGCACAGTAGCACCAAAAGATGCTGGATGAAGCTGAGTCTTGGCCAGTGAAGGAGCAAATAAGGAGATGGCTGAGGGGATCCAGCTCAGTTGCTTTTTTTCCAGCGGTCAGCTACAACAGAAGTGGAAGCTCCTCCCTCCCCACTGCAGTCCTAGTGCAGAAGTCACAGCGGAGATGTTGGATTATCCTCATCCCAGTTGCAGATAAGATCTCTCTGGGAACTTGTCCTTCCCTGTGAGTGAGATTCAGAGCAGGGCTGAAGCTGCCTGAGGTTTGGGCACCACTTGGATAAAACCAGTCTAAGTCTCAGGCACCAAGGGTTATATCTTTAGGAGCCCTTCACTGTACAGCAGAGATTCTTGTGTGTTTTCTATCAGCAATGGCTGGTTTAGGACTCAAGAGCCAACCCAATCCTGATGTTGACTCTTCAATCCATTAATTAACCTTGAGGGAGGTAATTGCTTAATTACAGTTTCAGGAAAAGGAATAGCAAAGCAGGGGAAAAGAAGTGTGGTTACATGAGATCTGACAAACATCAGGTGAGAGGAATTTCTTACTGTGCTCGAAAGATCCTTTCAAATTCAGGAGGGCCTGAGATCTTTGGAGGTGAAATGCCAAACAACCTCCTAGCATAGATCACCTGGAGGAAGAAGTAGGCTGCAGCAAAAGAGAGAAAAATAGCAGTGGTCAGTCCTATGGCTGGGCACGGTGGAGTCAGGAGCTAGCCAGAGGCTGGGGAAAAAGATCTGCAGTCTCCTCTTAACCCCAGACCCCCACACAGCAGAGAAAGGTAGAATAAAACCCCAGGTACTTTTTAGATAAGGAAAAGTAATTACCCAGAGCTATATTGAAGTAAGGAATATACAGTCATGTACTACCAGTGTTATCTGCTTTCTTGCATAATCAGCAAACGGTAAAATTATTACACAATTCAGATGCACTTTATACTGACAATGTCAAGGTTTTTTCATTCTTTCAAATTTTTCCTCTTCTAAATTCTGATATCTGTGTAGGGATGGAATTGATGCCACAGATAGCCAACCAGACACTGAATTAAATTGTCATGCAGCATGGACCAGTGGCTGGGAGATGTTCCGTGTGACCCACCACAGTGCATCCTTCCACCTTTTCACACCGCAGAGCTCTTTGTATGCTCACATCTACGTGCACTTCAGGAGCTGCTGTAAACTCAAAGAGGGAAATTCTACATGTTTGTAGAAGGGAAAGATCTACCAAAAAATTTTCGAATACAGGGAGTAGGTCAGTTCAGAGAAAGGGCTTCCCATGCCCTGGTTTGGTTAATGCTCTCCAGAACCCAGACAAGGTATCAGTTCACTGTCTGAGAAGCAGTGAAGTGCCAGTGTAACAGGAAACATTAAATATGAAAGCAAAAGATCACTGGAGTTAGAGTAGATTGATCCAGCCAGTATTTGAGCACATGCATCCAATGGTCCCTACCTTGCTCCAGGACTCCCAGGACTGTAACAGCAGCCAGCCAATGGATCTGATCCAACATACTGACTTTTCCAGACCCTAGAAAATCTTACTTCTTGATCAGAAGTTCCTCTGGCCAGGTTCAGTCCTTGCTGATGTGGCAGTTTGCGATGGTGTCTGACAGTCTACGTTTGTTCTAATTGAACAAACAAAGCAAAGATTTAGGCTGTGGTATTGACACCCAGGAGGAGCCTGATGCCCGTTATCACATACACTGTGGAAATGGAAATCAGTGGAGAGAGATTTAATGCAGTATTTCCGTTCCCACCCACCCTTTTCCAGGAACGGAGTTATGAGGAAGTGGAAAAGCCAGTACAGAGATAAACGTGAGAGAGAAGGGAACTGGGAGCTGAATGGATGGACAAATCTCAATAGCCCACTAATCCACTCCCCCCAGGGCATTTGCTTTAGGCCAGGGCACATCTGCTTTGCTGATGTTGCAGGAGAAACCAAAGCTCTGCTTGGGCTGTTGTGTCACACCAGAGCACAGGCAGCACTCCAAGGTACATATCCCTGTGTACATAATCCTACACAGACTCTGGATAACATGTGTTGGGCACAGAGAATGACTTACGGCCACAACACTGAGACCCTGCTTGGAAAACACTCTGAGAGGGTAAGAGAGCATGGGTTAAAGTATAAAAGGTCTCTAGATCTGTCCTGCACACTGATATTTTATCTGGAGATGGGTCCTACAGAATGACTGTCAGACACCAAGGCAGTTTCAGAGCCAGTCCTCACTCCAGAAAGGCTGGGAGATGTGCATTTAAGGCTTCTGATCAATCCTCAGCCCAATGAACTCTCACCATAAACTCCAGAATGACATCTTTGTGGGGAAAAACCTGCAGAATTCATCAGGACATAACAAAAAGAAAATTACATTTTCACGTGTCAGAGGAGACCCATTTATCTAGTTCCCATCTAACAACACAATGTCTGGCACAGACAGAAGCTGCTGGGACCACCAGCTTTGTTTCCTTCATCTCTCTTCATTCAAAGAATTCTCCCATCAGACCAGGGAAAAAGGAAAGCAGGTTAAGACAAAGTGATCGTTGAACACCACTGATACAAAAAGTTATATTAAAGCAGTTTATATAAATTACATTGTACACCTGATGTCTTTGATAGGCTTTCTAAGAAGCAATATGCTGGTTCTGGTTTTCTGCCTCTCTGTAAGCTATAAAGGCACCCAAAATGGCTATAACAATGTCCCAGCTTAATATTTTTTCAAATATCAAATACACACACCATTGTTTTTCAAGCATCAGCTCTAAGATTAATTCCTCTGTTTCAGAATTGAACCTTTTTCATTGCAGTGACTGTTTAGAAATATGAGGAACATTGTGTTTTGTTTTCTTCTATTTAGTTGTCAAAGAAATTAAGAACTTCCCTGTGTCAGGTCAAGAAGGGCAGAGGTCTTGCAGTGCTTAATGATGTTTGATTTCCCTCTGCTCCTGTCTGATAACAGCCTGCTAGTGAACAAAAATAAAGTAAACAACTGAACAGAAAAGATTTGAGCTTACGCCTCCATCAGATGACAGTGCACTGTGGGCTGCATCAACAGTGTCAAATGTGTGCAATGGAATCTGGGCCAGGAGCAGCTGCACAGGCTGTCACAGAGCATTCCTGCTCTCCAGATCATCACTAAACACAAAACACTCCTAGTGTCATCATCTAGCATGGTCTACATATAATAAAGGCCAATAGAAATATGAATGAATAAACAAGCACACGTGTCCCCCCTCCTCCTCCCTAAGCATAATTTTTCTAGCTGTTTTTAAACTCCTGAAGAGCACAACATTTTTCTTGTCCCTGTTTCTCACCATCAGAACTCACTTTATTTTCCATTCTCCCTCAGTGCTCACAATGAGCAGGCACACATACCCTGGTTCCAGCACCAAATGCCCCTGGATGAGACTGTCAGGGGTGGGCAGCTTCTGCACCCGTGGACCACAGCGTATTGTGAAACCTCACCCTCTGAGGCTGACACAAGCAAGTTCCCTTCTAGGCAAAGGCAAGTCTTGCAGTCCCAGATGCACCTCAGGGTGGATTTGCTGAGCAGGAGCTCCTGAAATGCTGTACCCCTCTCTCACTCTGTGGCTCTGCAGTCCAGGTTATGCCATGTGAATGTGGTCCCACGTCAGAGAGCACAGATCAAAGTCCTCACACCTCCCACTGAGTCATTTCTCTGTGTCCATGGTTGCTTCTGCCACCTCTCCCTGCAGCCAATAATCCAACCTGGATCCTAATTTTCACTGTAGTGATACACTCTGAACTGTACTGCGACACCAATAGGGATTAAAAATAATCTTGGGAAGAAAAATAATCAACACAATTCCTTGGAGGAGTTTTAAGCATCCATAGAGTTTACTGCACCTATTACTTGCCTGGAGCAGCAAGGCAAGGAGAAGCCAGCAGTGCTGAGTCCAGCACTGTTACATGCAGTAACATCCCCTGGAAATGTATTTCAGGAGCATACAATGGCTCAAGAGCTTTCTGTCAGTGGAAGGGAGAACATTTTGCAGATGAGCAACTCACCCTTCAGCCGTGAAGCATGGAGGTGCCTTGTTCTTCCAATCCTATTGCACAAATATGGAAATATTTTGTAATGCAGGTTGTACTTGTGCTTCCTTTCCCTCTGAATCCTTTTGCAGCCACTCCGTACATCCAAACCCGTGACTGTGGAACTGCTTGTCAGAACAGTTACTGTCTTTGTGTAATAACCACAAAGAAAAGAAGAGGGGAGGGTTCATTCAAAAGATTTTTTTTCTCGACAGAGAAAGAATTTTTCCAGTTCAAGAGAAAGAAGAAGAGCTTAGCTTAGCCCCAAGCAACTCAGTCTGTTCAAGTATAGCTCCTCAGTGTGGGGTGGGGGGGTTGGCAATGCGCCCTCCTGACCTCCTATTCCCATGGAGGCTTCTCTTAAACTCAGACTTACATGTGTTGAGATTTCCCCGGAATTCTTGGATTTTCCATCTGTGAAATGAAGGACACTCTAAAAATACGGCAAGAAACAAAAGAATTCATTATTTTATCCCTTAGGAAGGCACAACTGGCCATGTGTTCCCAGGAAGTACAGACAGCTGCAGACAATTTCTGCTCTGTGATTCCTAATGGGACTCAGACCGAGGCATAAGATCTCCTGAGCACATTGAAATGTATTCTGGGTTCTGCATTTTGAAAAAAATATAAAAACTTTGCATGACAAGAATTACCATATTTTCAGAAAGTGAGCATCTATCCAGAGGGTCCTCCTTTCACAAAGTAAAAGAGCAGGTGGTTGGTTTTGTCAGTAACATCCAGGTTGGCATTAAACAACTCATCTCTTGGAGTACAAACTCAGTGTACATTGGAGATGTGCCTTAGCCTTTTCATCCAGACCAATTTTAGACCATATTCCTGTCATTTATATATCTATAGCAGATCAAAGAGGTCACATAAATGTTTACAAATATTTAGTTATAGCAAAATTTCTACTGGCCAAATCAATCTCTGGACTGCTTGAATGCTTCTGCATAGAGCAGGAGCCCAGCCAAGCACCTATTGACAAGCAGTTCTCATCTCAGTAAAGGTGAAGGGCTTCACTTTGGAGATCAAACAGGGAAAAAAAAATAATTTTCTAGAAAGCAAGATGGAAAGCAGAGTCTTTGGAAAACCACATAAATGAATATACATACTCATTTATTTAGAGGTAGTTTGGAGAAACTTTTTTAAGGCTTTCTTCTAATGGAGTTTGGTCAGCTTTATCCATATGCACATTAAGTCTGACTGGAGGCCACATCAGTATAAAAGCAATGCCAAAACTCTCCCCTTAATTCATCATCCGAAGGCACTGGTACATGCAAATGAATTATAGCCCTTCATTTATGATCAACATCTGTTGAAAGTATTAATTAAATGTCTCTCTTGCCCTGCCTTGTCTTTTGTTATTGTCACACAAGGAAAGCCTTTTCCATGTGTTTTGGCAATTTTCCTACCTCCTGTTCAACAGAAAGCCAGGAATAGCTAATAAACAAAAAGGAACAATGCCAGAAAGTGGCTCACTAGAAGAATAAATCTCTGGAGTGATAAGTGCATATGTCAGGGAGAGGGAGGATTTCCCTTTGCAGAGGGACAAACAAGCCTTTCAAATATCTTTGGAAGGTCTTATATTAACATACACACACATTATCCTATAATGATCTGGGAAAAAATTGCAAGTGTACAAGGTTCATCAGGATACATCAAAGGCTGAAGAGTGGTCACGAAGTGCAGTTTCCTTTCCCCAAATTACAGAGGTGAAGAAATAGAGCTGTTCAGCATTTTTATCTTGTTTGGACCAGCACACCCAGATGCTGGCTGGCCCTACCTGGCTATGAGATAAACTGGGCAAGGCATTGGAGAGGAGCAGAGTGAGGACAGCTCTAAGGAGACATTTTCCAGAGGGAAGACTGGAATTCCTAATAGGTCTCCTGCAAAGAAGAGACCCTTGGCTTGTCAGAAACAGAGAAAGAGTCAGGGGAATTTGCCTGAAGTGGGGAGGTGTTGCTGTGCAAAGTCATATCTTCTGGGATGGGGCAATAAGGAGGGCAATGGTCCCTCTGCCTTATGGTGATTTTTCACATCAAAGTTCTGTCCCACATGGAGTGGAGGGAAAGAAGATGGTTTGGGGGGAGATCTGCCAGAGGTCCTCACTGGAGATGCTCTTCTCTCCTTGCTTAGTGCTGCAAGACTGTGCCCAAACCCAAGTCCTGCTGAGAGTCTTGCCCTGTGTCACCCTGTCCATAGTACTGGGGCACATCTCAGCTGGACAAATACAGAGGGTGACATCACAGAGTGTCTACACGTCAGCATGAAGCCCACAGACAAACTTGTGCAAGGGCAGAAGGCACGGAGGGCAGGAAACTGACAGAGGTTTCTGTAGAAGTCCACTGAGGTCAGCAGTGTCAAAAGGTTTTGAAATATATCTTCAGAATGAATCAAAGGCAAACTCTGTGGATGAGAGCAGACCATCATTTGGACTGTTCTTTGAACTCATTCACTGTCATGCCCCCAGAAGATGCCTCAAGTGATGTTCTGGGTGGGGAATGGAGCCCAGGTAGTGGGTGGGATGCAGCCAGTGAGGGGCACACACACTGTGCTGCAGCTGGGAGGCTGCAAGTGCACTGGAAGCAGGGTGGAGGGGCTGCCTGGGTCACATAGCACTGAGCACAGAGGAACACAAACAGGCTCTGTTTCTTCTCCCATCTCCAAAGCAGAAATTAAACAGAGCCAGCCTCCACATCTCCCGCTGGCACAAGACCAGGGAGACAGCGGCAACTACAGCTCATGGGACCAAGATGTGGGTGTGGCAGCAGATGGGTTTTTGGTTACTGGCCATCATTTCTTGTGGCTTTTGTGCGTCAAAGACTGGTCAAGGTCAAGCTGACCTCTGTGTGACTCCACAGTGGTGGCAACTGCAGGGAAAGAAGGGCTGGGGAGAGCTGCCACAGGACCATGGCTCCTCCAGCCTCATGTGGAGCCCAGACACTGTGTGAAGGCTGACCCAGCTCTGCTGTCCCCCAGCAAGGGCAGGTAACTCCTACCCCAGCATCTCAAGCTGGGGGTCACCATTTAAGGTACCAAAAGTGGAGACCTCTTCTGAGCTTTTCCCTTTCTGTCCCAGCTTCTGGGTTGCAAAGTTAGGCTAAGAGCAATCCCAGAGGTGCCACTGGGACCAGGCACCATCCTGGCACTGGTCTTCTTCCAGCCTCTTCTGAGGGACTTCAGCCTCCCCAGCTGTGGGGGTGATGGCCCACAGAGGCAGGCATTGAGGGGCTGTGCCCTGGGAAACCAGGACAGACAGACAGGGTTAGAAAATCTTTCTCTTCCCAGAGGCCTCTAAGAAGTATCAACAACAGGGAACTTTGGCCAAACATGAGAAACCACCTCTCAGTAGCTGTAAATGGTGACCAATCCCACACTGGGACAAAGGACTTGCTTTAGAATCAGCTGGGTTTATTTTTAGGGTGTGAAATGGTTGGTGGACACAATTGTGTAAAAGAATTTATTGAAACAGTGCTAAATACCAGACTTGCCTGCACACCCTTGCTTTTAACCATTGGGAAGCTGAAATGGCAATTGAAATGATGCTATTTTGGTGACTCTGCCTCCCAAAACCTGGAAGCAGGATGGATGGTGTCTGTAAGGGCTCTGACAAGAAGAGGATTCACTGAGTGACACAGGGCAATTATTGAGCTCCTTGCTAGAGCTGTTCTACTGGCACCCTGGACCTCTGCTGGGGAAAAAGGCAGAAAGAACCTGCTGTAATTCCAGAATTTCCTGCAGCCTTTACCCAAGAAGTATTCCACTGCTTCCAGTTTCCTGATATTTCACTGCCCTCTTACAGCGAGGGGGGTTCAATGCTTAAGGAAGATTTTCTTAGTGATACAAATCCCTCAGAAGCCATCACGTTTGTCCTCAAACCATGTGGTCATAGTGTTTTAGATTTGTGCCTGTGAGGTCAATAAGGTGAGATAGACAGTACTGGGATGTGCATCCTGCTGCCTGTTGTATCTCACTTTAGAACACCCATTTTCCAGCATCCACCTATCTGCTCCATACTGCACAGGACTGGGATGCTGCCTAACTTGACATGTCCTGATGGTGGCCACTCGTGTTAGGAGAATTCTCGGTGCCAAGTCAGTGCTCGATGCCTCCTGGCGATGCCAGCTTCAGTCTGCAGGACAGCATCCATTCCCTGCCTCCCAGCGCTGCAGGATCGAGCAGCCTTTTATCCAGGGCCTGGGGAGGCAAAGCACAGTTCAGCACAGCACACGGGAGCCTGGGATGGGCTATTTGAAAGCCCTGAGTGAGTGCTGGTATTCGCTGTTTTGCATCGCAATTCAGTGCTTTTGTTCAGCACTTGCAGAGATCCAAAAGGAATCCAGTCTGTTGGTACAGCACTTATCAGGGACCAGTGTTTAGGTTATCACTAAAGCAAACAGAAAAATCTCCACCTATTATTTCCAGAGGTTCAATATTTACAATAGATTAACACAGTCAGCTACTATTTACAGAACACATTTTTTACTCCTGTGAAAATTAGTTAAAATCACTCCCAAAGTCCTCAAATGATAACACTTTCAGAATTTATCATCTATCATACCAGTGATCTTCTTCATCCTTAATATAGGGCTTCTTAACCAGATTCATACAGGTAGATTTTTTATTATGTGTATTTTTATTACATATAGACTTTGTTATATATAGAGAGATTTTTAATATGTATATAATAATCTATTAAGAGCTTGAAAGCAGACCCTGGCTTGTAATCGATTAAAGAAAATACTAAACAATTAGAAACAAATTTAATGTCAAATTTAATTTGGGAATTTTTGAGTTTGCCTCAGATTTATATCTGTATGTATATTCATAAAGGGAGAAGGATCTCTGATTCTTTTTGCTGCCTTGTAAAAAGGTATCAGAAAACATCCTCTAACAAAAGTCTGTCTAGGACTGCAGAAAGCTCACAGCTCAGCCCACTTTTACCTTGGACGGGGCTTGTCCAAAGGAAACAAAAGGAAAGGCCCTTGTCACTGTGTTGATGGACAGATTAAAAATGTACCCATTCACAGGATGAAGTCTTAGATTAAAATAACACAAAATAATAAAGAGAAAGTTGAGCTTCTACAAAGTAAGTCAGTGACTGATTCCAGTTCCACATATATGTACTTGCAAAAAGGAGAGTTTAATGGGGAAGACATTTAGAATCAATGAAAGAAATTAACTGGAAAATCAAAATAGTGAGTTTATTTGATATGCATATGACAATTATAACCCACAGTTTCCACAAAGTCAAATGAGGGGGCAGCTCAGCTCAGCTCAGCTCAGCTCAGCTCAGTATCTTCATCTCGGGGGACTTAGCCCACTCTGAAAGAATTCAAGCTCTTACCCAGCCCAGTGTCTTGATGGAAAATTAAAGCACCATATTCTTGACTCTGGAATTTGTGTTTGAGAACACCAACATTCCCTAAAGCGCAGATGATATTTTATCTTAATCAGATATCTCTCTTCATTCCTCCTCCTTCTTTTGTATTTCCATTGAGCTTGGTAGCAGCTTGCCTTTATAATTTGATCTATTTCTTTCAGTTAAAATACTTGCCCCATGATTAGTTAAAGTCTTGAATGATAAGATCTAATTCTGAGCTATTTGACTTGAAAATGGAAGCAAAGGTTGTCATGTTTCACTTGTGTAACCTTAAACATTCCTTTCCTTCTCGTGCCAAGCATTTTCTGTGACTGACTAGACCACCTTCATTTTCCTGTCCATCCAGGTAGCAAAGGAAGCCTTTTACCCCCCAACTACTGCTTGCTTTAATAGCCAGCCAGTTCTGAAATAAATCCCCACCTCTGCATTCCCTTGGGTTTCTGCATCTCCTAACTGCAGAGAATACTGCACCGCGTGTTGCACATCCACACAGCCACAGTGCTGCTTCATAATCTCTGACTCACCATTTCCCCTGGAAATGCTGTTAGAATGGCCATGTTTAGGGGGTTTTCACAACATCCAGCTTTCCAGTCAGCTGCACTGAAAGCCTGGAGGTGAAGCTAAGATCAGGACAGTAAAGAACAGCAAGAACATCCCACCCTTTGGGCTATGCTGCTCACTCTTCTTACTCTGTACTGGAAGAAAACCCTGTGGATCCCAGATTCCCACTTACTGCCTTCTTTGGTTGACATGTTTTTGCCTACATCTGCTTTTAAAAAAGGTTCTTTGATATCTCAAATAGCACTAAGCATAATTTCCTTTCATTCCCCCATAATCAAACAGCAGTGGCAGCAAGGCTCACACCCCATGGGTGAGCCTGGAGGACAGGCTCTGCTCTTGCCTTGGAGTGAGTCAGAATGGGCAGAAATGATTGGTGTTAATACAGTCATCAGGGCCTTTGTCTCCACTTGTCATGAACAGGCAGCTCCAAAGCAGAGCCCTCTGATTGGGGTAGGGCTGCAGGGTTCTCAGGGTGATCACTGATGATGTGGACAGCCTTGGCTTCCCATCCAAACGGTTTTCCATTGTCTACAAAGATAATGAGGACACCACAGGCTGTGTCTCAGGTTCATCCTATGCTTCAAGGGCCTCCTGGGTAAGATACAATAAAAACATAGACACTTCCATAAAAGAAACCTCCAGTACATCTCCACAATGCACGCATTTTTTCTTGTTTCTAGACACTTTTTGGGCAGAAGTTCAGACTGACAACAAGTGATTGAAAATAAGTTTCCCTCTGTAACCAAGGGAGGGAATGCACACCTCACTGCAATGCTATTTTGGTTTTGCCAGCCACAGCAATGCAAGAAAACGCAGCATATTCCCACAGAAAATTCTGCAGGAACACCAGGTTGGACCCGCCAAGGTCACTTTCACTGCACGAAGCCCTGTGCAGTGGGCTGGACGCAGGGGCTTGCTGTGGTCCTCCTCTTCACCGTGCTGCCACATCTGTGCCGACTCACTGCTGCCCCTGGTCACAGCACAGCTCAGCAGCCGGGCACTCAGGGAGTGACAAAGTCCTCAGCACGCTCTTTGTCCCTGCTGGGCTTCGGAGGTCAGGCAGGCGCGGGACCACCTCCGGACCCCGCAGTTAATCCTTTCCTAGGAGATGTCTATCACAAATACAAGCAGCAGCAAATCCTATAAGCCCTTCACTGCTGGCTGGTTTGCTCCCAGCAACCAGGAATGGAAATCCGTTCACCATTTCTCACCAGCTAACCCTGGGCATCCGCAGCCTCGGAGGTGCCTGCACTTTTTGGGGATGTTGACAAAAGGCTGCCAGGATCTTGGAGCTCTTGTGAGGCAGAGAAACATTGGAGGAGACATGTCTCATTTCTGGAGGCAGAGTTGGAGCCTTCAAAACACAGGGTTTGTTTATCCACTCCCTTCCTGGCACAGAATGGAGCCTTTTTCTGCAGAAAAGAGGCGAAATTTCAGTACGGCTCTGCAGGGAGGGCAGGACAGGCGAGGCCAGGAAGGGTGTGAGACGGGGCCCCAAACCACACGCCCTATGCAAGTACCTTGGCGCCGGCTTGGGAGGAGAATCCCGGGCCGGGAGAGAGATCCATAATGCATTTTTGCCACCAGAAGGCAGCGGGGAGCTGCGGTTGAGAACAGCTGGTGTTCGCAGGACCTGCCCCAGAGAGAAAGAGCAGAAGGAGCTTCTCCCTCTGCTGACTATAACCTGCCTTGTTATACTTCTCTTGTCCAGCCCCCTTCGCTGTCCTTAGGGAAGCACAGGGGAGTACAGCATAGAGAAAAAGCAATTTTCTTATGATTTTCTTTGGAAAATAGATATGCATCAGACTTGTTTTGCCTTCCCATCTGCTGAAACCCTCCTGGGGTGAGAATAGGCGTGGACCCCGCCCCAGCATGGACCACCACCTTTGAGCAGCTGTGGCACTGCTGTTGTTTTTGAAGAGGGAGCTAAATGTGCAAAGTCCCTCTGTCCTGCAGCTGCAACCTATGACCCAGTGGTCATTAGGGATGCAGTGAATGCATATGAAATCCTTGCTGGCTGTTTGCAGCCACCATGGCTGCAGAGCAGCTGTGCCATGACCCTCCCTGTGGGCACTTGCTCCTCTGTACACAATGGGGATGGAGCTGTTACTGGGAAGTGGTTTTCTTTCGGGGGGTTGTTTCTCAGAAGCAAGTCCCTCCTGCACATTACAGAGCTCTCTGACTTACAGGGCTCTTGATAGCAATTTAATAGGCTGTCTCAGTTTTCCACGGGGGCCATCCACCAGAAGGTGATGCTCCATAACAGGGACAACTGAATAGGACGTAGGTCCCACCTGGGCAGTTCTGAGTGGAGTATCTCAGCACCAACCTGCCTTCATCAGCAAGTGTGAGAGGTTCAATTTCTCGAGTCATTCAGGCATGGCTACATCCGTGCTGCTCCTCAAAAAGCCAATTCTGCTAATCCAGCAGAGATCAAACCATGTGTCTTTTACTTGATTTGCTTTCAGCTGGGACAGGCGCCCAACACCAGCCACGGAGCAGCCACATGAGCACACAGGAGGAAGCCACATGGAGGGTGGCACGCTGGTAATAGAAAGAGGCTCAGTGTAAAACCACATGCAAGATTTAAGTGAAAACGGTAGGGAAGCATAAAAAATAGGGATCAAAAGACAGTGTGCAGGGTACCGACCACATCTGGGTTTCTGTCTTCCTTAAAAGAAGAGAGTGGTGAGGGTTTCTCAACAGACACAGACAAAGACCCATTAAAATGGCTGAAATGAATGTTTTCTGTTATCCAGCCTCTTCAGCTCCAGCAGTTGATGATTGCAAGTGGGAGAGTGGCCAGTCTGGAGAGGTTACTGAGTTAAGTGCTGCTAAATCCTTATTGACTTCAGTAAATTTGAATTAGGATGGGCCAGGGGCTCCAGGTGGTGGCCTTGTGCTGTTTGCATGGCATGCCAGGAATGCAGCAACTCTACCATGACTTTGCTTGTTTTTCAAGAGGATGTGGTGGGGAAAGCAGACAGCTGAGGAGGAGCACTGTGCTGGGGCCAGCTCAGTTAACCCAGGGTTGCATCTGGCTCCAGATGCCTGGCTTCTTGTGCAGGACTGGAGGAATTCTCATCCCCTGAAGCCAAAGGGCAACTGGGATGTGGGTGGGGGGCTCCTGGGCAATCCTGGCCATGGAACTTAGCTGTACTCCAGAGCAATCACATGTTGTTATGGGAGAAGAAGACCCTTTCTTGCTTCCTTCCTAGAGTCAGTCTGGGCATCATCTTGCCCCTCTTCCCCCAAATAATAAACCTATTTACCTCCTTCCTTTCTCCCTGGGATTTTCTGTGTTTTAATGGAATTTCAGTTGCCATTAATCACATTCAATCAATCTGTCGAAACTTAAGACATTCAGAAACTTGACCATTGAAAAATGATTGATTTTTGTTTGTTTGTTTGGGGGGAAGTGGTTTTTGTTTGGTTGGTTTAGTTTGGTTTTGTTGTGAGTTTGTGGGGTTTTTTCCTTGGTTTTTTTGTTGTTGTTGGGTTTTGTTTGTTTGTTTGTTGTTGTTGTTGTTGTTTGTTTGGGTGTTTTTTGTTTTTCGATTTTTTTTTTCCCTCAAAACAAATAACTGCTTCCAAACACACAAAGCACAAGCCGTGAGCCAGATGCCCCCAGTGGTACCACGTAAGGCAGTACTGACTCAAGAGGTTATTGTACAGGAATTATCACAGAGCCATGAGCAGCTGGGGGAGAGCAGCTATTGCCAGTCAGTCTCTGATCTGGTGAATCTGAACCATGTGAGCTAAAGTGGAAAGACTCTGTTCCAGCACAGCGTCTCACTTTTGGCCTTGCTGCTAATCACAGTCACAGCCTCTTCTGTGTCCTGGTGCTCAGAGAGCTGTGGGGATTGAGCATTTTCTTATTTGCAAAAGGTTTTGGGCATTGCTGATGCCCTCAGGACACCAAGGTGTTGGCAGCCTCTTGCTGTTGCTGGCAAGTCTTCAGCTGTGTTTAAATCCAAAGGGTAACCTGCATTTCCCTGGTGAGGGAATAACTCCTGTTGCACGTGTTGTAACCATGCTTGAGTACAAATGCCTCAAGTGTGAGACCCTCAGGGAGGACAGAATCCTAGGGATATATGAGAGCCACTCTCAAGCAATTCCACATCAGGTCCATGAAAGAACTGGCAGAAAGGGGCACAGTAGAAGCCAAATGGTACCCAGCAAACTGGTACAATGCCTATGGGAGCCAGGAAAGCTGTGTACAACCATCAGGATTAACCTACCTTATGTCCAGACTAAAACTGCACCTACTGTCTTGTCTTGGGTAACTCTGAATTTCTGGGCCCTAGAAGTTGTCTGTAAAGTTTGTGTTCTCAGGGACACTTCCCAGCTTGTGCAAATGGTATCAGGTGGATAGATTGTCTTCTTCCACCTCAGTATTATGTCCACCTGTCTCTTTCCATCCATCTGTGAGTGCTCTGTTACTGCTTCTCTGTTGATTTTTTCTTCTATTTATCTGCTTCATCTTATTACAATTAATATATAACGCTTCCTCACATTCATGTTTATTAGCTCTGAAAATGGCAGGACTTCATTATTTCCCTTCAAGATGATTATCCTCCCTCCTTTTGTGGTGTTCATGCATCTTTTCCCATCCTTCTCTCAAGCATTGTCTCCAGAGAAGTCTTTGCAACAAAATGTGTTTTCCATGGAGAGCATTCCAGGGCACACGGACATTGCTCCTTACAGAGATGTGAGCTCGCTTTCTCTCCTGCAGTACAAAGTTTGAAAGAGCAAAAGTCAGTGTTCTCTCGTTGGTTGTCTGCCTGGACTGCCTGCTCTCTGCCAGTGTGGTGTCCCTGCTGTCACGCTGACCTGTTGGATTTTCCACTCACTTCTTGCCAGTTTTCCAGAGGAGATGAGTCTGAAAAGATGTACTACTAGTGCTTGAAATGCAAGGAGAACTCTAGCAATGTGGCAATGCCCTGAAGGGATTAAGGAAGGAGGAACACTGTGGAGATCAAGTTAGAGGGAATTAAGAAAGTACCAGTGGTGGAAAGCACATGAGGTTTCTGTCTGATAACACTCAGGGCAAGAAAGTTCCCCAAAATGGAATTACTCAAAGTTCCAGTGCACTTATAAACTGAGCACTGCCTCTCACCTCTGAGGTGTGCATATTCAGGCTCTGCCAGTCCCACCACGCTGCCTGATTTCTGCCTTTCCAACTGTACTTCCAAAGTCAGAGAACAACACGCTTCCCGAGTGTTTGTCCCTGGGACAAACAAATCTGCTGCAATAAAGCCTGAACACACCAAAATGTTTTTCCTTGGCAATGTCATGTTCGCCATGTGGTATCTGCCATTCTCTTTCTTTCATCTTCCCTGCCCTGGCACTCCAGAGTCTAAAAATACCACCTTCTCAGCTGCCAAAGCAGTTAAACCTCTGTGCATATTTTTTCTGTTGCCTTTACTCAGCCCTTTTGTTTTCCTTCTGGATTCTCTCTCTCTTGTGTACATTCTGTATTTCTTTTATCTAAGTTCAAATGTCTCAAAAATCCCTGCATAGGATATGCTTTTAGCAGATTCTTCTTTTTTTTTTTTCTTTGTAACTTACATTGCTCTCTTCTCCTCGATGACAAAGCAACACAGGCAGGACCCAGCTCCAGGGCTGCCTGCCTGTGCCATGATTCAGCAGGTTGTAAAAGGAAGGAATGTTTTCTTTTCTGGGAAAGGGCAGGAGATAAACGGGAAGCACGAGTGTGTGTACGTATATTTGACTTCTTGGTGCTTCTGTGATTTCAGCAGGAGTATTATGCTGTCCTGCAGTCATGTTGGAGTTAATAAGCTGTTTCAAAAGAAAGGCTTGAAAGATATTTGGTGGAAAAATGGGTTTGCCTAGATTGAGGAGGGCACTTTCTAAAATATACTTCTTTGTTACTCTTTAAAGTATTTATCCAAAGTGTTTTTAGATTCTTCTTTAAGCATTTGATATCTCCTGTGCTGCTTCTGTTTCCCTGTCTGTCTGTATCTTCTGCTCAGTCTGGGTATAGCCCAACAGAGCAGCTTAGAAGCCAGCTTGGTGTCTTTCTGGAAAAATGTGTTTGATTCCAAGCTTTGGTGCAAGCAGGGATTTGCTGATTTCATTTATGCTGAGCCTTATTTCTGAATACTGGGGCCCTGCTTGCTTTGTCCTAACACGGTGGAATTTTCTCTGTGGGGAAACTTATACTGCTGACTCATTGCATCAACTCAAAACAGATTTATGTTTACAAAGGAAAAAAACTACCACCCTTTTCTTTCTTACTTTTCCCTAGTAATATTGGATTTGTTATTCCTACAGAATACCTCCTATCTTCCGGTACAGGCTGCAGCCCACAGACCACAAAGGAGCTCACTTTGAACTGGGTGGTTCGGACAGAGCTTTCTATCAAACTGTTCTCAGCTGGTGCAGCTCAGAGACAACCCAAAGGTGCTGTAACTTCCAGGGCACCAGGAGCCTGTTTGGCTCACTGTGGGCCCATGTTCCCTGCCCTCCCACATGGCTGGGTGTGCGGCAGGACACGGAGACTCCTCAAGTTTAATCCTGACCTTGTTCATGGGGGTCCCATCAAACCCGCCATCTCCTAGAGCCTGTCTGTCCTATTGGCCCAGCAGAGACACTTATTTCTGTACTTCCCTGTGTTTCTTTTCTGATTCAATGTACAAATGTTCAACATTTACACAGTATTTCACCTCTGTAAAACTATGTTACTTTCATTTTCAACATACAGCACAGGTTAAAGGTTCCGGAATTGCACAAGGCCTTTGGGCAAGCAGCTGCTGAGCAGCACTGCCATTTTCCAAACACACTGCAGCCTATGTCACTGTTCACTATTTTATTAAACCCTCGGCTTGAAATTGAGGGGAAAAAAACACCGGATAGATTGAATTTTCAGAATAGGCAAGAAAACCTGACCACCGTTTCTAAGGAACGAGAAGAAAAAAAAGACAGCTTTGCTGTTTCACACAACGGTATTTTATGACGCAGCGGGTGAGGGGCGTGAGGGGATGGGGGAGCGGGGGGAGGGCGTGAGGTGGTGGCCCCGCCCCCTGCCGCCCCTTACCGCCCCCTACTGCCCGCAACGCCCTTTCAGCCTCCGCAGCGCCCCTGGACCGAGACCCGTTGGGACCCCGCCCACATCCCAACGGCCTGCCCGCAACCATCCAATCAGCCGACACTTCCTGCAACCTCGCCAACCAATGACAGCGCTCCACGAAGGGCAGCGCCGTTGGGGGCGTGTTTAGAGGCGGCACGGCAGTTGAGCGGCGGTGATTTCAGCCAGTCAAAGCGCAAGACAGGCGGCTGGGCGGGCGGACGGGCGTGCTGTCAGCCAATGGGAGAGGATGAGAGCCGTGAGGCGGGGGTGGGGCTGGCGCGCGGCAGATAGGCGGGCGGCGGCGGGCGCGCGGGCACGTGACGGAGGTGAGGGGAGCCCGGTGGCGGTGGCCGGGGCGGTGGAGGGTGAGTGTGTCCGTGAGTCCGTCCGTGTTCTCCCTCCACAGCCGCCGCGGCTCCGGAACATCGGCGTGGGGGAGCGGGGAGCGGACCTGCCCGCGGATCACAACTCACCTC